>CM024553.2:34308729-34513250 GCA_014182405.2 Eucalyptus sideroxylon
GCTTGGGGCTGTCAAGGCTCACTAGATTTGAGTGATGCGTCACCCCTTCGCCTAGACTTAAGTGAGCCTCGCCAACCTCAGGCAAGGACCAATGAGGCCTCACCCTAGTCGGGCGATGCTCGTTGGGATCTCCTAGATTTGCACACCCAAGCCCAAACTTGGAGAGGGTCGTTGGCCTTTGCCTAAGGCCGGTGAGATCTCGCCTTGGCCGAGCGAGGGCTAGCCACCCTACCACCCTTGCCTTGGGCTGGCGATGGTTGTCGAACCCTCTAGTGATGGGCGGCAGCAAAAGCACCCACTAGCAAGCACTACCATTTTCTTCTTCTTATTCTTTTTACAGTTTTGTTTTTTCAATAAATTGTAGCTTTTTTTAGTTTTTTAATCTAATTTTTTTAAAAATGAACAAAAATAAATAAAAATGCCACGTGGAAAATGTAAATTAATTTAAAAGTCTCATGGTTTTATTTTATTAATAAAACTTGTCTACATGGATAAAAAATTTTTAAAAAGAAATGTCACATCATTTAAAATTCTTGTCGAAAAAAGGCACATTAGTTGTTTAGTTAGAAATTTTCACCGTTGGCATTTAAGTGTTTATTTCTTTTCTGATTTTAGCATTTATGTATACCTTTTGGAAGTTTTCGTACTTATATCTCTCCCCGTGTCAAATTACGGCACTTGGGGTGTTCTTCTGCAGTGGATTGCGAGAATCACGGTGAGTGATCAACCTACAGCAGCGGCTGCTCGTGGTAACTTCCCAGTTGTCGTCCACGGTGCTAACTGTGATGCTATCTCAACCAAGGATTCTCAGTTCACGGCCAGAGATGGACTAAGTGAGGCTTGCGACTTGAGGATGTGGGTGCCGGGACCTGCCAGGAAAAATCACTGAACTCGACGTTAAGGGTTTGCACACTGCCACATGCCCAGAGCCCCTCACGGTCTCCTTATCAAAAAGAGTATTCATATGCATGCTTGAAGTAGAATCACAAAGACCACGACATTATAGTCAAATCTGGGCAAAATCCGAGAGAAAACCAATCCACTGTTTGGACTTATGACTTTGACCAAAAATCAGCCCCTTCTTCTGCCTCATAGCAAAGTTGGCTTTTTGCAAGATAGGGCATGCCAAGGAACCTGCAAAATAGAGTACTTCGAGCATGACAAGGGCAACGATCGGTGAGGTCACACCCCGAATCCTAGGTACGCACACATTCCCCGGCGGTTGATTAAAAATGTGACGTCTCATGATGCATTGCCGACCCTTTTTTTTTATCTTTCAATTAAGCACATGCATAAGTGAATTAAATAAACCCCCGGTCCACAAACAAACATAGGGATAGTAAAAATAGGACAGCAAATTTTTCACAAACTATGCTTTATACAAATAACAAGCTAACCCTACAAGTTCATTTTTACAAGTCTATCAAAAACAAACGCCTACACGACCAACTACCAAAAAGGGTTGAGGTCGGGCCTAACTTCCATCCGTCCTAATAACCAAACCCAGGTTCAAGCAAGATGTTTGGTAGGTCATCAATTGAAAACGGCTCCCTGGGCCCTACAAGCTCGGTATCTGGATTTACTATGACACCTTTCGGGATGTCTATATCCATGGGGTCAGTGTCTTGCTCAACCGCATTTCCTACATGCGGTCCATCAAAACCATGCATAGGACCCTCCCAATCACCATTCGAATTCGTAAAATACCAAGCCTGGAAACGGTGGGGCACGTCGTAGCCCAAACCCTCATCGACCCACACTGTAGTTACAACCCACTCACAGAACCAGTTGGTCTTGGGGATAGGATAGAATGTATTAATTACTTCCATATCCCACGAAACCCCAAATCGTACCGAACAACCTGAAAAAGGTTAACCACAATAGGGTGAGATAAATCTTAGTGAGTCAAAACCCTAAACCTTGATTAGGACACAAATTTGCCTCAAAGGCAGTCCTAAACACACACTATACATAACTCACCTCGCCTCGGCGCGTCCCTGCATGTTAGCTCATCACATGCTCTTATCAATGCAGCAAGCGTAATTTAATAACCGGTACATATCATTTTATTCACATGGGTCCCGATTATAAGGTAAAATCATTATGACACGTCTCATACCGTGTGACACAATTTTGCCCCATAATTAGGCGTAACTATCACAACCATTCAGGCGTGTTCTAGTTATTACGATCCAACAGCCACGACCAACTCAATAGTCGGCAGTCATCCAACGTAACCGGGCATTGTTCCGCTCCATCGAGTACAGCAACGTCCAGCACTACATGCCTAGATGGCATTCCATAAAGGAGCATCAGCTCAGCCTCCATTGTGATTGTCATTTGTTAACGTGGGGCATCCCAACTTATTCAGGCATCGCCTCCCCAACTCTTGTCGGGTGACGAGTTCCGATAGTGACCACATGCGCACATATTTGGCTAAGAACACCGTGCTTTGCATTCAAATACCTTGTATTCAAATAATGAACTTAACAACTTTTCTTCGTATTAAAAATCCCGGTAAAATAATCATGCGTGGTAATGTATTTAAATCGAACCATTAAACACGGTATTCTCCCATTTCAAAATCCCACGCTTTTATATAGTACATAAAATTTTTGGCGTAAAAAACTAACACTCGGCATTTTTCCATTTAAAAGTCCATAAAACCAAGTTTTATACTATAATTCAATAACTACCATCAAGCAATCAATGACACATCATAGCATATATGAGTCACCTAAAATCACACAAAATTCCATCCAGAAGAACGAGCGCAAAATTCTATGAAACAGCTAATCCATCACTAATTACGCTAATTACGATTAATTAAATAAATTGCAAGTAATTAAATAAATTGCGATGAATTAAACTGAACCACTTAATTAACTTAACCATGCAGGCAAATCATCAATCAAGTCAACTTTTATCTTCCATCATATAGCCAAAACACCAAAATCCCCTTTTAAAAATAAACTTTAACAACTCTTTTTTTTTTTTCAAACTTTCTGAAATAAATTTGTATGGGGTCACGTATTTAAAATTAACCTGTCAATTTTTACATGCACCTAGTTTGAAACCTCACGGTTCTATTGAGCACATCAAACTTGGTGTCCGAACCTGACACCAAATTTCTTTTCGATTTCTTTATCCAACCACCCTTGTTGGAAACAATTCAAAGTAACCCTTTTTTTACTTTAAAACTTTTAGAAAGAAATTCATACGTGCTTACGTACTTAAAATTTATCCGTCAAACTTTGTACGCACCTAGTTTAAAACCTCATTGTTTTGTTGAGCAAATAAGTTTTGGTGTCCAAACCCGACCCCTCATTTTTTTTCTATTTAAAAGCTTATAAGACTATCTTTTGCCGTAAAAAAAAATCAGAACCAACATAGAGCAACCAATCTCGTGCTATCATGCATAAGTTCTTAGCATGCCAAAAATCACCCAAATCACAAAATACACATTTCCCAACAAGTAAGACACCAAGAACAACCACAAGACACCCACCCTATTGTGGTCATGTGGTTTGCGCTCAATCCCTCCACCGGAAGGGAGCGAGTTCAAATCCCCGCGTTCGCTTGTGCAACTCAACCGCGATCCAGGGGAGGTGGGTTCCCTCGGGTTGGCCCGGGGTTTACGCCGCCGGCTACCGGCTATATGGTAGTCCCCGGGTCAACAAAAAAAGAAAAAAAAAAAAAAGAACAACCACAAGACCACAACTGGCCCTAATCGGCAGAAACTAGGTCCACTCGCACATCTCCAAGATTAATTTCAATAACCTAATCAAACGAGTTCAGAAAATTCTCAAATTTGAATATGTTATATAGACATATAAATGAACACTTTTTATGAAGACACGTTGACCCATAATCCCTAGAATAAGAGCAGTAAATCGCTCAAGTCATTACCAAAACTGTGTCCATGTCCAGAATTTATGTTTTCCAAAACTAGCTTGGTTTGAGGTTCAAAATTTGTCCGTTTTCTCTGAAATTTGATTATGTTAAACTAAAAGATGTGATGAACAACTTTTGTGAAGAAAATCTTTCGAAAGTCGAATCCTAAGAGTTGATAAAAATCCATTAAACACCAAAAGGTAACGAGTTCTAGGACAAACCGGGATTCTGCTTTGCATGAAACAAAGCTGAAATCTTGTTCTTTTAAATTCATAAAATCTTGAGTAAAATGTATGTCATATTTGAAGATGTTTAGAAAATTTTTCAAGAAGGAAGCAACCTCAAAATCGTAACAAATTTTATCCCATGAAATAGCAAATGGCGAGCGTCCAGTAAACAAATCTGAAGTTAAGCTAATCCAACTTAACATTAATCTAAACATGCTTATTAACACAAATTAGCCCTCATTTCTTCAAAATTAAACCATTTTGGCAGCCAATTAATCCCTTTTCTTCAGCCATCCGAATTTCACTTAATTTCTTTTGTCCGAAATCAATTTTTCCGCAAAATTCCGGACTTGATGAAATTTCGCCGAAAGATGAGACGATGTCCTATAAATGAATCACGACACGCTTGATCGCCCGATTCTTGAAACCAAATTCAATTTTGTGATTAAAATTGACCGAATGCAATTTTAATACAACCTAGCCTATCGGGTAGTTTTTAGGGATTTTAGCGCGTTTGACCCGTGGTAAATAATTTTCGATCCACGTTTGTACATCTCTAACTCGTAGACGACTCTCGATTGTCATAAAAATTGCGAGGTTTCAATTATGTGTCCCAAGTATAATGTCAATAGAAAGTCAGGTTATTTCTGTTCGACGCAAATATCGCAGTCGTGCGGAATCACTCGCAATTCAACTACCTACTTCCATTGAATCAATTTATATCCGTTTGGTAGTCGATTATAACGGTGTTGTATTGATCCTTGCCAATTATTATGGTCAAGCAGTCGATTTCTGATTGAGTCTCTATTCTGTCGCGTTTATATCTCCTAACGGCCTCACCTAATAGATTAGTTAACTCGAGAGTGATCAATTCTAAGTAAATTAACTATAAGTGCGTCGACGAAACAACCATTTCAAATATCCGAATTGGGGTTAAATTTTGGGATGTCACGGGTGATCTTTTGCTGCTATGATTTGTCGTCCATGATTGGGTTCAACAAGGGTGAATGCCGAAGTTGCTTGGCTCATCAGAAATTGCAAAATGTTCGTGGGGAGTGCATGTTGGGGAAATTTCAATCAACGTTGGGAAGAACAATGAAGTCAGTCTTTGAAATATGACATCACTTTCTTTAAATAATTATTTGCCTCACAACTTGGCTAATAGTCACTGGCAAATTTCGTCAAAGATACAACAAAATCTTGTTTGAGAATACTAAATTAAAGTATTTCTCTAAGGTCTTTCAAGGAAAACAATTGGAAACAATGGCTATATATTTTGAAAGAAAATGAAATCAGAAGACGAAGATCATTATTGAACAAACATGTTCAGTAATTAATATAAAAAACAAGAAGGTATATCTGAATAGATACAACCTTCCAAAGATTAAAAAGTTATGCTTCAACATGTATGAACTTTGAAATAACCATTGGAAGAAGTAATGAAATTCGGAACTAAATACATAAAAAATAAAAATAATCATAATTTTTTCGTAAATGGTCACACTATTCTAATAGGAAATTATTTTTAATTTTTATATTTATAAATCCGATTTTTAATAAATAAAAAATAATGATCGTTGATTAGTGTCAAAGTTTGTCTATGTGCGCACCCACATCTTTTTGATGTGGGATAAGGCATCTCTTGATTTATTTTATAAATAAACTACCAAGGATGCTTAATTGCTTATAGCATTGTTGTTTGGTAGTAGTTTTCTTTTCGGCAAGTGACTCCTTTAAGTGTTCGTCCCATATAGACCGATAAAATCAAATTTTTAGTACATGTTGTTTATGTTCTGTTTCCCCCAGTTCCTAGACGGGTTGCGATAGCGTATTACGGTTGAGTATGAAAGCCTAGATCTTGCCAGTTGGGAGAACATTGCTGGGTCATTCAGGAGTATCGCATTATCTATGCCTGGAACATGGACACGCCACGCAACGATATGCTCTTTGTGGCCATTCCGGGTTCTATATTGAAACGGTATTAGTTAGAAATCTGCTGCTTAGAACTACGTTAGGACCACTGAACCCATGGTTCCCTATAATTTTCTCTCTATTTGGGGTTGCAATTGCCATGTGATTTCTGGCTAACCCTGTTGCCTAATCCACTTCTCTAATCATCACAGGGTCTTGCTTGAAAGCGAAGTATTGAGGGGTAATGTGAAATATTGACCTTTGAGGAAGACAGGCCAAAAACGAAAGAAACAGAACGAACCTTGACTCAGCGAAGTCTTTGCTCTCTGTTCTTTTTTTCTTGGCACGACTCTCAGTCGATTCAGACTTCTGAAGCGTCACGGGGGTTACGTGGCGTGCCATTTACGTTGCATTCACTTCCTGTTTTCTTGGCCACCCCACGTTCTTAGCCTACCACTCTTGGTTGCCATTGGCCAACAGTCTAATCCGCGTTTGTGGAATGCAAAGTCGGACTTTTAGTCCGAGTGGCAGCCCCCTGCTGCTTCACTTTCCACGTCCATTCCTCTAAATTGTCCTGTTTCCTTTGATTTGTCAGTAGTCATCCTCTTCATGCGCCTTTGACATGTCCAATCTAAAATTTCCATGACATAGCCGACTGGTTCCGGCTAAAAGATCAGAGAAGGAAAAAGGAAGGAGCATGTGATGATGAGTTCTCCCTCTCTCTTCTGGCTCTTCGTTCTCTCGGTCTCTTACCTCGCCGCCTCAGCATCCCCTGCCTTGTTATTTCAGGTGAGATAGAGAAATCAACGTCTTGTTCTTCATTACGATACAAAGTGACAGAGAAAGCAATAGAGATTCCATTTATATGCTTTACTTGTTGAGTTATATGTCTGACTGTTCAAGAATTTGGGCGTTATCTGAACAAAGGGGTTCAACTGGGAATCTTCGAAGAAGGAAGGGGGATGGTACAATTCGCTCAAGAACTTGGTACCGGATTTGGCCAATGCTGGAATTACTCATGTGTGGCTTCCTCCACCATCTCAATCCGCCGATCGAGAAGGTATATCGCCGTGCCCTAGCTCCTAATAATAATAAATCACTCAGTTTCCTTCTACAGTTGCGCTTGCCTGCAGTGTAGTGATGATTGATGAATATGATAGTGATTACGGGCTAAATCATCAGAATTAATAGTTCTGGACTGCTAGTCCAGGATGAATTGATGTTTGATGCATTCGACAATCTTGGATCAAATTCAACCGTGTGGTTTCTGAGAAGAAATAGACCCTCGAAAGAAATCCTCTATATGAACATCTGTTCCAAGGTTAGAATTTAGTAGGACTCATATTATGATGAATGCCATCCCCCTTTTCTCTAGGGTACCTGCCTGGGCGGCTCTATGATCTCAATGCTTCGAGCTACGGGAATCAGGATGAGTTGAAGCATCTTATTGATGCTTTCCATCAAAAGGGAATCAAATGCCTGGCCGACATAGTGATTAACCACAGGACTGCGGAAAAACAAGATTGCCGGGGAATATCGTGCATCTTCGAAGGCGGAACACCCGACGATCGTCTTGACTGGGGGCCGTCCTTTATTTGTCGCAATGATGCTGAGTACTCTGATGGCATGGGTAATCTTGATACAGGATGGGACTTCAATAATACGCCCGACATAGACCACCTCAATCCGAGGGTGCAAAATGAGCTGTCTGACTGGATGAATTGGTTGAAGAGCGATATAGGATTTGATGGGTGGCGATTCGATTTCGTACTGGGTTATGCCGCAAGCATCACCAAAATCTATATGGATCGGACTTTGCCGAATTTTGCGGTGGGAGAGAACTGGGACCCGCTCTCTTATGGACAGGATGCACACCCCATGCGCTGGCGGAGTGGGTCAATGCTGCAGGCGGGGCCGTCACGGCATTTGATTTCACCACGAAGGGGATCCTCCAGGCGGCCGTTAAAGGAGAGCTTTGGCGGTTGAGGGATTCAAACGGGATGCCGCCGGGATTGATTGGCCTGCAGCCAAGCAGTGCCGTGACTTTCATCGACAATCACGACACTGGTTCCACGCAACAAAAATCGCCATTTCCGTCCGATAAGGTCATGCAGGGATATGCCTACATCCTCACCCATCCTGGAGTCCCATCCATTGTAATGTCCTCTTGCTCTCGTTTAATCGACTCATCTCACTGTTGTGCTGTGTCTGTGATGACTAATGCACTATGTTGATGTCTGAAAGTTGCCAGTTACGTTGCGTTTCGCTCTATTATAAACCTCAGAGAAGTTCATCTAACTTATCCCATTCATTAACAAGACGCATGCTTCTTGTAATTTAGCACCATATGAATTTGCTGATCTTTCTTTTTTGATTTGACCTAAGGAAATGATATTTCTACTTGCGCAGTTCTATGATCACTTCTTTGACTGGGGCCTGAAGGAGGAGATCGGCAATTTGACGGCGATAAGGGCGCGGAACCAGATTAACGAGAAGAGCAGTGTGGAGATCTTGGCTTCCGATTCTGATTTATACGTGGCCAAGATCGACGATGGAGTGATTATGAAGATTGGGCCTAAGTTTGAAGTAGGAAACCTTGTTCCTCCCAATTATCAGATTGCTACATCCGGCCAAGATTATTGTGTGTGGGAGAAGAAGTGATGTTCAGGAAAACTTAAGAATAAGCAGCAACTGAAAAAGCAATTATAGGCTGCATTGTTTGAAATAAAAATTTACAAGCGGTCTTATGCACCGTATGGAAGTAAGTTAAAATTTTCCTTTCAACCTCTTTTATTTTTTATAAGGTTAGCAATTCTCGACACCATATGCAATTAAACATGTTCAAATTTGGCATAAATGGGTTTGTGTATACCCATCTATGACATATTCCAAATTTTATCTTAGACCGGTGGTCATTTGTTTCAACAGGACATAATTAGACATGTTTAACACTCATATATAATGAACTTTTTATTATTAAAAGTTTATAAGAATAACACCCATTTCAAAAAGGAAAATAAAAATGAAAGCAATTGAAAGGATAGAGAAGTCCTTAAACAAAATGAAATTCAGTGGTGCACTGTACATCAACGAAAAGTGAAATTTCTCGCATTGTTTAAAACGTGTTAAAAGTGTCAAACAAACTATCCTGTATAAACGTGTTTTACGTGTAATGATGTACACATATATGTAGGTTAATATATATTGTTCGGTCGACACTTTGTTACAGTGACCCATTCGAGAATCATGTCAATCATGTGACCCGCATTATCAGCTTTGTTGGATACGTGTTGAGAAGGTTCAACACGTTTATATGCGTATTGAACATGTCGTGTTCCAATTAGACATATTTGTATTATATCCTTGTTATCATATTTGTATTATGTCCTTGTGTCTGCGTTATAACGACATGGTACAATTTGCTAGCGTACGTTTATGGCAACAACTTATTGCACTCGCTAATGAGAAAAACAGTGAAATAACGGGTTAATGTATTGCTTGCAAATGGGGTTTAGCTGCTATTTCTTCTTAAATTACAAAGTGGAAGGGTGACAAAATCAATTGATAATGTCAAATATTAACAGAATTATTTTGCTGGTAATCAACAGAAAAGAAAGCACCTTTCACCAAATTTAGATAGGCTTGCCCTTGGTTGGGCTGGGCTAAGACCAATGAGGGCCTCCCTCACCCGGCATTGGTGAGGGCACCCCTCGCCCAACATCGGCTAGGGCTTGATGAGGGATTCTCTTGCCAGCACCCCTCACCTGATGCCGACAAGCCTCACCTGCATCGAGCGAGGATGGCCCTCACTAGATCTGGGTGAGGGCGCGAGGGAGGCCCTCACCCAACCCAGCCAAGGGCCGCCCTCGCTCGACATCAGCGAGGGCGGCCCTAGCTAGCCCAGGCGAGGGGACCCTCACCTGATGTTGGCGAGCGTAGCCCTCATCGGACACCGGCTTCTCTCCGCTAGCTCTGCCATGGTCGACGAAGAGAAGAGAGAAAAAAAAAAAGAAAAAAAAAGTAAACAGACCAAAATGCCCTTTAATTTAGGGTAAATGTGTCACATGACAGAAGTTCAGGGTTTTTTGTGTTACAAAAAAAAGTTTGGGTAAATATGTCACAGTTGGCAAAGTTCATGGTTTTTCACGTTACAAAAAAAAAAGTTTGGGTAAATCTGTCACTTTGGGCAAAGTTTAAGGATTTTCGTGGTTTTTCCCCAAAGGAAAAATAGAGATAGGGAATATAAGATTCGAGCAATTGAAGTATGACCTTAAGTGGTTCTAAAAAAATTACGGCATATCAAGCACTCAAAAATGAACAACTTGCATGAGGAAAGTTTCTTAGGATAATTTACACATGAATATCTAAAAATCCAAGAATATAAAGCAACGCAATAGGAACAGTGCAGAGAAACAACATATTTGTGCAAACTAATGACGAATTGCCCTAGAAATCGATGTCTAAAAAGGTCCGAAAATGTACCATGACATAGACATATGAACGATGATCAAATTCTGTTGAAGATCTAAACTCAGAATCCTTAAAAGAGAAATCAACGCAAAAATGACAAAAAAGTCTGGTTCAGTAGGGACAGAATAGGCACTCGGAATTTATCACGTGGCAGATTTTAAACAAACTTCACAAAAATAGAAAGTGGGTCAAAAGATATGCAAATGGGACCAAATCAGTATCATCGGAAAGATTATGATGTACCCAAAAACTTCCAAAGAGACATTGAGCTAAATTAAGGTCAATTTCATGTCCAATTAATGACAAATTATAGAAGTGCGCAAATCGGTGACGTGGGAGGCTGAACATGATACATGAAGATAGGCTTGCTAAACTACTTAAATAATGCCGGAAAATTATGATATTTTGACACGACGTAGGCTAAGTGCAATGGCCAAAAGTGATAAGACACTTAACCCTAAATTAGTAAACAAAAAATTCTATAAATTCATGAAGTTGATTAGGTGAGACAACTCTATCTATCATGAATCATGTGTCATCTTGAAACTATTGGAGTCCTCTAAGGCTGCTGCGCATAATAACGTTTCTTGGTTGGGGAAGAGTTTTTTTTTTTTTTTTAGAAATAGTTCTTTTTTATTTCTATTTCGGAGATCAATTTCTAAGTAAAAGAACCTGTTTGGTAACTATACAAAATTTCTACTCTTGAAATAGAAAAAAATAGAAATGTGTTTGGTAACGCAGCAGTTTCTTTTTTGTATTTATTCGTGTTTTATTCTTGCTCACAGATCGCCGACCGCCACCGCAGCACGACCGTTGGCCGCCGCCGCACAGCCCATCGGCCGTCGCCTCTCGCGGCCGCCTGTCCGCCTATGGTGATGGTTGGGCGGTGAACGGCAGCTGCGGCTGCGACGATCGGCGATCGGCAATGACGATGGCCTGGCAGCGACTGGCGACAGGTGATGGGTAGCGGCGATGGCTCGGCGGTGACCGGCAACCAGCGGCGGTCGGCAGTTGGAGGTGGCCGCAACAAGAGAGAGGAATCAAAGAAAAAGAAAAAAGAAAATTAGCTTATTTCTAGAAATTGTTCCCGAGAATAAGAAATAACTTTTCTTTGTTTCTCGTTTTTGCTCCAAATTTATTCCTGGGCTAACTTTTATTCCGGGGAATAGAAAAACAACTTAACGTTACCAAACGGATTTCTGTTTTTTTATTTTTTATTTTTATTTCGGAAAACAAAAGGATAGAAATTCTGAGAAACAGAAACGTTTTCATGCGCTGTCTAAGTATGTTTGGAAGGAATCATGCGAAAATTTTGTTCATAAGGAGCTCAATTGAAGTCATCTTTATAGAGACCCAGATCTATAACAACCGCAGCAACTTTTACACAGAACAATGACTATTTTCCCCAATCAAATGGTAAGATAAAAATCCACGAAAATTCATGCAGATAGGTTGTAATGTCCTAATCATTTCTCATGGGACATCTAATCCAATTTGAATAATAAAAATCAGCAAAAAATCAACAAACAGTGCAGACCGCAACTCAATAGAACAATAGTACATTTGACAAATTCCAGACACAACTTTGGGCAAGTGAAAATCATACCAAACGGGGTTCGCTTGGGGCATGTGATGGACCGTTGGAAAGCTATGCGAGTCGACTACGATTTCATGAAGGCATCCAGATCAAAAAACTGCATTTACGAGTTCATTCCAAGACATTTATCAAATCAGTCATCGGGGCATCCAAAATTGCAGAACTACCGCAAATCAGGCAATTAATCACATTCAAGCTGTCATCAACCATCTGTATCCATTCCAGAGCATCCTAAAAATCCTAAAATAGGTGTAATTATCATGTATCAAACCCTAGGTGTAAGTTTTACCCTCGGTCTCCTAATGATATCTCGCTTCATCGAGCTCAAGGTTTAAATGATAACTTTTATGCATTTCGATTGATTTAAGCTGGATTAATCTGCAATCAAGCCTCCACAACAGTCAAGGCATGCCAAGGGAACTCCAAGAGACCTAAGGACCGCCGGAGAAGGACTGGAGTGGCTCGGATTTGAAATTGCTAGTATGAGTACCTAGAGGGGGGTGAATAGGTATACAAAGATTTTTCTTTGAAGATTGCACAATACTTTAGACAGTTGAAGAATTAGCAATAATCAAAAACCAATCGTGAGACTGAGTAAGGGAAAGAGAGAATAGAACACGCGGTTTATAGTGGTTCGGCTTGATTCAAGCCTACGTCCACTCTTCTGCACTGACAGCCAATTGGCTGGATTCCACTATGAACAAAGAGATGTTACAATGTTGATCTTCCTTGATTTCTTGGCGTAGATGATCTACCACACTCACTCAAGGTATCACCAAGTACAAACACTCTCTGTGTGTACAATTTCGCTCGAACAGTCTCAACTAACAATCAAGGTTCTTCGGACTGGAATTTCTCTATCGATCACACACTTAAAACAACTAGAACGTCTTCCTTTTATACTCATTTATGCCATCATAGCCGTTGGCACTTACCAAAGGAATTCCTCCAATCTACCCGTTGGACGGAATCAATCAAGAAGATCATCCGAGCTATTTAAGGAATCTGATGATAGCCCATCAATCCTGTTCGCCCATACAATCAGGATCTTGGTTTCCAAGAATAGAACATTCCAAGATTATTTCGTCGACCATCGGATCTTCAATCGATCTTAGATAAGAATTAAAGAATCCGAAATGATTATCCAACCAAAGAATCTATTCCAGAGGATATGATCAAATCCTCAACCATATACCTCGGCTTTGGATTTCCTTCGTCACTGGATTAGAAAGACTGTCAGTGAGAATAGACTTAAGTCTTGAGTCTTGAGTCTTAAGTCTTGAGTCTTGAGTCTTGAGTCTTGAGTCTTGAGTCTTGGGTCTTGAGTCTCGGGAGTACAAAGTCTTCAGACTTTAAACTGACGGTCTCCGAACATCTAGACTTAGACTGAAAGAAACGTTTTGTCAGCTTCAAAATATTCTGGAAAGATTTTTCCAACAGGATTTGCACTGATCAGTGGCTGAGGAAAAACCGAATGCCGGTTTAGACCAGTGAAGGGAGGTTAGTCACCGAGAAGCCATCGGAGGCTTTTTTGCTAGTTTCTAACCACCAGCTACTCGAGGACTAGTATAGATCATGATACATCCTTATCCATCTAGGTATCTGGAACTATATTCCTTTATTTTATAGCTGAGGAAAATCGCTGGTGGATGTGGTTGAAGTGATCGGGATGCCAAGAAAACACCACGAACCACCAATTGGAGCTGAGGAACAAGCCGGGCTCGGTACTGGCATGAGCAATGTCTACACGCCCACCAGGGAAGAGCGACTGGATGGGCAGATTGGGCGACCATTGGAGGCAACAACAACGTTGAGTAGCACCAGGAGAGAGAGGGGGCCGAAGGCGGTGGCGTGGTGCCGGAACAATGTGGTTTGGGCGGCAAACAGCGGAGGTGGTGAGGCGATTGTGAGTGAGAGAGAGAGAGAGAGAGAGAGAGAGAGAGAGAGAGAGAGAGAGAGAGAGAGAGAGAGGGTGGGAAAGGTGAGAGAGGGTACACTTTGTATTTTGACTCGGGCAATTCGCAAAACTGAGTATACAAGTGGATTTAAAATAACCCCTAAACCAAATGTCGAAGGAGGAACTACGCTTATTATGATTAAAATAAAAGTAATTTGATTTTGGGTCGATTTAGAAATTAAAACTAAAAAATTCGGAAATCAAAGTTCCTAATCGAATTTTGTGAAATTTTTGACACAAAAGTCAAATTGACATTAAAATAAATGCATTTGTGCATTTTTAATATTTTCAATTTTTTTTATTAAAGGTTTAACCAAAAGTCAACTCTTTAATTACTCTTCCTAAAAGGTTGATTTCTTAGTTAAATCTTTTTTGGGTAAAAAGCTAAATTTTGACTTGGGGTTAACTCTTGGTTAAAGGGTTAACGGAAAAGTCAACCCGAAAGTCAACTGTTTGACTTTTCGGATCTTTCTTGAGATGACTCGAAAATCACTTAATAGTGACAATGCAATAGAAAGAAATGAAAAACAATACCTTTTGGCCAAGAAACAGGTTCTGTCGCGATTAGAAACTCAAATATTAATTTTCTTTCTTTCTTCGATACATCGACTAAAAATTAAGTGTTAACAAACCTTCTTTTAATCACAATTTCTCTGACTTTTGAGGTTTGATTATCTTTTTAATTTTGTGTATGATCTACGCAGATAACGGGCATCTCGCTTTCAGCCCTGATTAGTTGTCAGAGAGATAACACGGCATCTTTTGCTGTATTGCCTCCAAATGCGTAGAGCTTGCAAGGATGTGAGGAGAATGCAAATTGCTTAGAGCACTGTTGCTTGGTAGCAGTTTTACTTCTGGTAAGTGACTTCTTCTAGTGGTCGCCCTTAAAGACCAATAAAATCGAAATTTTCTGTACATGTGCTCTTTCTGGATTGGTTATGTTCTATTTCCTACATCTCTTAGACGGGTTGCGACATTGTTATGCTCGAGGATGAAAGCTTAAATCTTGCCAATTGAAACAATACTGCTGGGTCATTCAAGAGGACTACGTTATCAATGCCTGGGACAATGGACAGGCCACACAACGATACGCTCTCTGTGGCCAGTCGGGGTTCTATTGAAACGGTATCAGTCACGAAATCTGCTACGAGAACTACGTCAGAACCCCTGAACCCATAATTCCCCATAAATCTCTCTTTCTATTTCTATCTGGGGTTGCAGTTACCATGTATTTTCTGGCTAACCCTGTTGCCCAATCGAGATCTCTAATCACTGGGTTTTGCTTGAAAGCGAAGCGTGGAGGGGTAATGTAAAATCAGGACCTTTGGGAAAGAGAGGCAAAACAAAGAAAGAGAGCAAATGTTGACGATTCGAATTGCTCTCTGTTCTTCTCTGGGCACGACTCAGTCAATTCAAACTTCTGAAAGTGTGATGTGGGTTACGCCGCGTGCCATTTACGTTGGATTCCCTTTCTGTTTTCTTTGCCCGCCAGACATTCTTAGCCTACCCATCTTGGTTGCCATTAGTCAACAGTCTAATCCACATTTGCGGAATGCAATGCTGGACTTTTAATATGAATTAGAGTCCCCTCCTATTTCCTTTGATTTGTCAACAGTCATCCTCATCATTCGTCTTGACATGTCCAATCTAAAATGCCCATGATATGGCCGACTAATTCCCACTGAAAGATCAGAGAAAGGAAAAGAAAGGAGCATGTGACGATGAGTTCTCACTCTTTCTTCTGGTTCTTCGTTCTCTCCGTCTCTTACCTCGCCGCCTTAACATCCCCTGCCTTGCTATTTCAGGTGAGATAGAGAAATCAACGTCCTGTTCCTCGTACTACTACATAGTAACAGAGAAAGCAATCGAGATACTTTTATATGTTTTACTTGTTGAATTGTATCTGACTGTTCAAGAGTTTGGTCCTAAGGGGTTCAACTGGGAATCTTCGGAGAAGGAAGGGGGATGGTACAATTCGCTCAAAAACTTGGTACCGGATTTGGCCAATGCTGGAATTACGCATGTCTGGCTTCCTCCTCCATCTCAATCCGCTGATCAACATGGTATATTGCCATGTCCTAAATCCTTGTAATAAAAAATCAGTCAATTCCCTTTTACAGTTGCCTTGCTTGCAGTGTGGTGATTATTGATGAATATGATAGTAATTACATGCTAAATCATCATAATTTATAGTTCGGGACTGCTTGGCTAGGGTGAATTGCTATTTGATGCATTCGATAGTCTTGGATCAAATTCAACTTTATGGTTTCAGAGAAAAAATAGACCCTCAAATGAAATCGTCTATATGAACATCTGTTCCAAGGTAGAATTCAGTCGGACTCTCGTACTTCATTGAATGTCATCCCCTTTTCTCTAGGGTACATGCCGGGGCGGCTCTATGATCTCAATGCTTCGAGCTACGGGAATCAGGACGAGTTGAAGCAACTTATTGATGCTTTCCATCAAAATAGGATCAAATGCCTCGCCGACATAGTGATAAACCACAGGACGGCGGCAAAACAAGATAGCCGGGGAGTATGGTGCATCTTTGAAGGCGGAACACCCGACAATCGTCTTGACTGGGGGCCGTCCTTTATTTGTCGCAATGATACTGAGTACTCTGATGGCATGGGTAATCCTGATACAGGGGAGGACTTCGGGCCTGCGCCCGACATAGACCACCTCAATCCGCGGGTGCAGAAGGAACTGTCCGACTGGATGAACTGGTTGAAGAGCGACATAGGATTTGATGGGTGGCAATTCAATTTCGTGCAGGGTTACGCTCCAAGCATCACCAAAATCTACATGAATCAGACTTCGCCGAATTTCGCGGTGGGAGAGAGGGATGAGCCACTCTCTGATGGAGAGGACGGGAAGCTCAACCCGGACCAGGATAAACACCGCCGTGCACTGGTGGATTGGGTCAATGAAGCAGGCGGGGCCATCGCGGCATTTGACTTCACCACGAGGGGGATTCTCCAGGCGGCCGTTCAGGGGGAGCTCTGGCGGTTGATGGATTCAAAAGGGATGCCCCCGGGATTGATTGGCCTGCAGCCAGGAAGCGCCGTGACTTTCATCGACAATCACAACACCGGTTCCCCGCAAAAAAAATCGCCATTTCCGCCCGATCAGGTTATGCAGGGATATGCCTACATCCTCACCCATCCCGGAGTCCCATCCATCGTAATGTCCTCTTGCTCTCGTTTCATCGACTCATCTCACTGTTGTCCTGTGTCCGTGATAACTAACGCACTATGTTGATGTCTGAATGTTGCCAGTTACATCGTTCTTTGCACTATTATCACCTCAAAGAAGTTCATCCATCTGAATTTATCCCATTCACTAACAAGACACATGCTACTTGTAATTTAGCACCATATGTACTTGGTGATCATTCTTTTTCGGTTTGACCTAAAGAAATGATATTTCTACTTGCGCAGTTCTATGATCACTTCTCTGACCTGGGCCTGAAGGAGGAGATCGGCAAGTTGATTGCGATAAGGGCGCGGAACCAGATTAACGAGAAGAGCAGCGTGAAGATCTTGGCTTCCGATTCTGATTTATACGTGGCCGAGATCGACCATGGAGTAATTATGAAGATTGGGCCGAAGTTTGAAGTAGGAGACCTTGTTCCTCCCAATTATCGGATTGCTACATCCGGGCGAGATTATTGTGTGTGGGAGAAGGAGTGATGTTCAGGCAAAACTTAAGAAAGTAACAACTGAAAGAGCAATCATAGGCTACATCGTTAGAGTGAAATAAATATTTACAAGCGGTCTTATGCACCGGATGGAAGTTCAAATAATTCTTTCAACAACTTCTGTTATTTATATAAAGTTGGCGATTCTCGACACGACTCCTTTGTATAATACGACATGACACCGTATGCAATTAAACGTGTTAAATTTGGCATAAATGGGTTCGTGTCGACCCATTTTATGATACGTTTAAAATCATACCTTAGACTGGTTGACCCACTTACTCTGCTGAAACACGAATCAACAAACTTAGGTTAACGGGTCATTTGTTTCAACAGGACATAATTAGACATGTTAAACACTCATATTTAAAGACTTCTTTACTATTAAAAGTTTATAAGGATAACACCCATGTCAAAAAGAAACATATAAAATAAAAGCATATGAAGGGAGAGAAAAGTCATTAAACAAAATGAAAAACTAATTCAATGGTACACTCTAGATTAACGTAAAGTGAAATTTATTGTATTGTCTAAAAATGTGTTAAAAGTGTTTAACACAAATTATCCCGCATAAACGTGTTTTGCATGTGTGATGTGTACATAAGTTAATGTATACCTTTAAATAGCTTAACATATTGTCGTGCCCCGATCCTCCGGGTGCGCGCCCATCTCTCGGTGATCAATTAAATAGCGAGGTCCTATGACATGTTGCCGACCTATTCATTTTAATACACATGCGGCATAATAATCCCTAGACAACAAAGAGATAGGATAGAAAAGTAATGCCATAATTTTTTTTTTTTTTTGAAAACCAAACCACACATTTATACATATCAAACAAAGTCACATACAATACTAGTCGATATATACAAGGTCTACAAAAAGAGGGGTTTTAGAGTGCTACAAATCCTCTATTCATTTGAGTCTTCAATTGTGTCGCGACCAATTTTTCGGGTGTGAACCACCTAGGGTTTGACTAATGGATTGTTAAGCCTAGACTTAACTCAGGCTCTCCCAAGCCCATACCAATTCGCGACTTAGGTTCAAGTTTATAACATGCAAATGATTTTCAATTAGGAGTCGCCACTAATCTATTTTTGGTGGGTCGATTAGAAACCCTAGTAAAGTAACAGGAGATTTACTTTACTCCTACGAATCGAAGATTTATGAGTTCGAGGACTTGATTACACTAGATTTCTCTAATGCCCTTTCGGTACCTTTCTTTTTATTTTGAAAAATGTTTGGCAAGCAACTTGAATCGATTTTAAATCTATTTTCCTAACATGTAAGATGATCATGCGGGTACACAAACCACCAATTTAACACCCAGTTAAACAATAAATAAATTGCAGGAACTTATCTCAAAGCAACGAAAGCATCTGCGTTGTTAGATCAAAATTCACATCAACAACCCTAGATATGATTTCTAATTAACACGCAATTTCTTTTTTTGATTTTCGCTTAATTAATGAGAATCATGCTTTATGCAATGCATGCCATTAATTTAACATGAAATGATATGACATGGCAACATGATTTAGCTATATGACCTAAGCGATATGACATAAATAAGCATGTAATCTATCCTGAAGCATGAGATGGATTTATTCTAAATATAATTTTTTTTTTGTATTTTCCATGAGATTCGAAATTAAAGAAATGCAACACTTAAATATGCAATCTAAATTAATCTAATGACCTAATTCTAATGACGGCCAATTTCTAATTAAATGAACCTAACAAAAATTACTAAATGACGGGCATTGTATGAACCTAATTCTATATGACATATACATGATGATTTTTTATTTACTTAATAAGCATGCAATTTATTCTAATATGCAATGACGTGCAAAGAATGCCCTAATTCTAATTTTTCTTTTTCTCTTATGAAATTCAAAATTAAAATGGCCAAATAATTAAACCTGCAATTCAAATTTAAAACTAACATCCTAGATGAATGCAATCTAATTCAAAGATATCATCTAACCTAGATATCATCTAAACATGCATTTTAAAAAAAAAAAACTAACTACCCTATCATGCAATCAATCCTAATCTACATGGGATAGGAATGCAATTTTTTTTTTTTTTTTGTATTTTTGAGATAAATAGAACAACTATGAGATAAACATCAAACCAACCATGATCGTCAAAGAATATTATCCATCACTCAATTTGAAATTCAAATTTGATTATCTCGCTAATAAAATCGATAAATTGATCTTAAGCCTTAAAGATCAAGATATCGCTTTACTCCCGCGTGAATAATTATTTCATCTAAAGCCTTACAGATAGAATAAAAATTTGTGCGGTTGCGAATTGGATGCTACATTAGGGAATTTTAATCATGCATTGGAAAATAAATCAAACAAAGAGACAAAATATTAAAAAAAACCAAAATAAGATAAAATAAATCTACCTAATAAAATAAAATAGATCTATACCTAAATTCGAATTTTTTTCCAATAAAATAAATTCGAATTTTTTTCCAATAACGTGATGTGGATCGTGATGGCAGCGGCTGTGATGGTGACTCGGTGTGGTTCGACAAGGCCACGATAAGTTTGATGGTCTATGGTACGGGACACCAAGAAACCTGCAAAGCTATCGAAAGCTTAGATAATCCGTCGGGAGGCTTGCCGGTGTCACTGAGTCATCGTCGGTGCTGAGAACCGGTCACGGTATTGAGACCAGAATGGTGAGGCTGAGCAATATCGTTGATGCAGCAAGACCGGCGAGCAACACCAATGTTGGGCTGGGACTAATCTGGGCCGAAGAACCTGTAGTCGTGCTCGCATGCTACCCAGATCGTCTTGAAGCACTCAGGGACTGCCAGCGAAAACAGGTTTGCAGTGGGGGTGACGGTGAAGCACTTGGCGTGGCCGAGCAACAAGAACAGCAAATTAATTGATGTTGGGGCGCCCTTCACGGACACGATACCAGCACCGGAAAGAGCTGCAGGCGCACGTGAAGATCACTGACGTCAATGGAGTTCCATTGCTCTATCGAAGGTAAAAGGGCAGGGCTTTTCCTCACGATCCACCCTTTCCTCTCGATTTCTCACGCGTTTATCAATTTTGTCGTGTAGGTCGCCCCCTGCCGAGTGATCCCCAAGAGAAGACTCCCCTTTGTTGATTTAAACACCAAAAAGAACCCACGAAAATTCAACAGAAAGAAAACCCCTCACGATTTCTTCTCTCCCGCACGATTTTTCTCTTAATGTGCCCTTCCCCAATTGTGGATCCTGGCCGGTCCCCTTACGATTTCTTCTCTCTTGATTCTCTCAATTATGGCCATATGTTCAATGTGTGGCCTCCTCAAACAAATTGCACGCGAGGTATTATATAGGTCTAAAAAATGTATCTCTACGGTATATATTTTTTCCTTTTTGTTCGTGCACGATACCTCTAAATATATCGTTGAAATATACCCACCTCGCACAATATTCCCCTTTTGTATTTTTCACATATTCTATCCAAAATTTTCCTTTTTGCTCGAAAATACATCCTTTGGTGTATATTGCCTAAAAATATGAAAAGCTTGAATGGAATATGTGAAAGATCTTCCCTTCACCGGCAGCCTAAAATAAAATAAAATAAAGAATCAAAATAAAATGCTTCTAAACTATATGCCATGTGTTTTTTTTTTAATTTTAATTTTAGTAAAAATTAACCCAAAAATTATGCAAAAATTTAGGTGTCAACAAATTGAATACTTCGAGGTCCCTAGATCCGGAAAATCTGGGTCTACCATTGAACCATCAAGAGAATCTGCCATGCCATTTCCAAAAGTAACCTCCAACACCGATATAGGAACCTCAGACTCCGGTATGAGACCCTCATTTTATCCATTCCGCTTATAACGATACCATGATTTGGTATTTATGGGGTTCCTTATAGGGTAGACCCACTTCAACCCAAACCACGAACCTCACGAGTTCATAGACCCATCCCCATTGGTTCCCAAAAGCGGAATATAACACCTTTGCTCAGTAACCCATCCCACAACGGGGTGAGACAATATCTCAACAAGTTCACTCCCTAAGTTCCGACTAGAAAGAAAATACGCTTTAAGGGCTGTCTAAGCACAAGCACAAGTCAAAGGACTTAGCTTTGCCTCAGATCCTTCCTACAAGTCAGTACAATTCAAATAATCATCTAATCATTTCAATTAAGATCAACATCAATCAGTCGACTTACTTGACTCCATAGCATCAATACCATCCCTTAGACATTCCATTCAATACTATCTATAAAATCCGATCACATCAAGGACTACTTAGTCTAAGCCAAAGGTAGATAGTATAGCTCACTTTAAGCTAATAAAGTATATTGCTTACTCTAAGCTGATATATCAAAGCCCTCAGACTGATATAGTATAGGCTAATATAATATACTTAATGCTCACCAAAAGCTACTATGATATACTGCTCATTTTAAGCTGACATATCAAAGCCCTCAAACTGATATAGTATACCGATATACTGCTTACGCTAAGGTGACATATCAAAGCATTCATGCTAATATAGTATACCTATGATGTTCACTCTAAGCTGATATATCGAAGCTCGTAGACTGATATAGTATACTATTCCCACCAACTGAGAATTTCACCATTTTTGTCATTCTTGATGAAAATAACTGTGTATGGGTACACGGTCGGCCTTAGCTAAAATACAATATTTTCCCTTTTGAAAATCCCACTAATTTCAATGATCTATAAACACATTTTTGATGTTGTAAACCGATGCTTGGTATTTTCTAAGTAAATACCGAAATTATTAAATTTTGAGATAAATACCCCAAAATCACAATTCATACTCAAATTGCACAAAATAGCACTTAATCAATTAAACAAATCACACCATTGCAATCAACACGAAATTCCGGTCACCGGCTATCTTGGTCTAATTCTCGGAAAATAAAAATTAATTAAATACTTACCAAAATTAATTAATAAATACTAATGAATGCAACTTAGGCCGAAAAAGCCTAATTAATCAAAGGGGTGAGACGATGCCTAGCTACGCCGGT
Organism: Eucalyptus sideroxylon; assembly: GCA_014182405.2. Classification (NCBI taxonomy): domain Eukaryota; kingdom Viridiplantae; phylum Streptophyta; class Magnoliopsida; order Myrtales; family Myrtaceae; genus Eucalyptus; species Eucalyptus sideroxylon. Next base: position 34,331,522 of record CM024553.2, read on the forward strand.
AAACCGCTAAACTTCAAGTAGGTCGTACCCTAGAGGGGCGTAATTATCAATTGGAACGCATGATTAATTATGTTAGATGCACTTAATTATGAGACAAAATTGTGTGGCATAATATGAGACGTGTTATAACAATTTGGCCTTATGATTAATTGAGTTGATGTCATAACAGTAGACCACCAAACTTCAATTGTTGTGTGTTGTGATTACATGCATTGTGTTTATCAACTATGCTGATATGTAGGAGGGAAATGAGGTGAGATAAGTTCTTTGTATTGTGTGGCTAGGTTACCCTCAGGTGTATTTCTTTCTTAATAGGGGTTTAGGAGGCGAACTTGCTGAGACAATGTCTCACCCCGTTGTAGGCTTAACTTTTCAGGTCCTTAGATGGTGGTTGTGGAAGACCCGAAGCCCGGAGTCTGCGGAGGTGGAGTTCGAAGGATCAACGTATGTGTCCGACTAGTTTGTCGTAGGACAGCTTCTTTTTTAGAGCCGATCTTTTGTAAACTTTTGAAGAGACTCGTTTTGTACCTAAACCCAGTTGTTTATAAGAGTGTGGCTTTTGTGAAATGTTGCCTTGCTTTTCTATCGCATGCTATTTGCTGTTAGGAGTTTATTGTTTTGCTTCCGCATGTGCTTAACTAATTGGGTTAGCGACGCATCCTGGGAACATCGTTATTGTATCGACTACAGAGGGATGTGCGTACACTCGAGGATCAGGGTGTAACAAGTAACGGCAGAAACAATAGGGCTGAGCATCACTCCACGATTGACCCTAGATGAACCCAACCTAGTTGATCCTTGTCTAATTCTTAAGGGGACTTAGCATGGTCCCTAGTCCTGTATTGTGCGAGGTTAATCCTTGATCCTAAGGCTTTAGGATTGGTCTTCTTAAGGGGACTTAACATGGTCCCTGGTCATGTACTGTGCAAGGTTAATCCTTGATCCTAAGGCTTTAGGATTGGTTAATCCTTGATCCTAAGGCTTTAGGATTGGTCTACCCATACATACATACATATATATATACATATATTTTTATATTTTTATATAATCTAAATCCTAGTATATAACTTAAAAGTGTCTAGCGCCTCAACCTTTTTTGTCATATTTATAACCTAGTCCAACTTGGACTAATTTTGTGACATCCTGGATTTTCACTTATGTTTTCTATTGAATAAATTGGGCATTTCATTGACACGCTTATAGGGCTGTTCTCAGAGCTGATCACTATTAAGATAACTAGGCTATTCAGGGAAGCCATTAAGGAATTTTAAGGCAATAAACTTGAGAATTCGCCAAGAATCAACTTCTTGATTGTGCTCATCTTAGAGGCCATTACAGCACAGTTAAAAAAATCGATTTGAGATCAGAGATAAGTTTGTTCGACTGAGATATGTGGCTAATCATGGGTGACACCACTAAATTGGAAAATTCTCCTCGGCCAACCCTAAACTGATTCTTCTATTGTTTTGGTATCCTGTGTCCGTATTTAAATCATCGAGATTTTTACGACAATTGAGAGTCGCCAATGTGTTGAGTGGTTCATTGTGGCTCGGAGAAAATCAACCATGGGTCATTTGCACTAAAAACCTCCGAAAACTGCTCGGTAGCCTAGGTCACGCTAAAAATGCGTTGAAGTGAAATTAACCGCGAATTCATTTACGATTTTAGAAATTGAAGATTTTATCATGTTATAATAAATTCTAGGAACATTGACTCAGTCTCAGAAGATTTTTCTACAACTCGAGACTTTTTGGGAAAAAGTTGGCATATGACCGTTTTTATTCAGAAAAAGCCGGGAATCATTTTTTATCATGAAATTAGGATGCAAGATGGATCCATAGGTGAGGAAAATAATTAATTAGAGCATTAAGGTGTCAATTCAATTTGTAAAGGCCAAATGGGATTGAATTGAAGGAAAACCAAGTCCAATTGAGAGAGAATTATTGCAAATTCGTAACTCCCCCATCCACCACCATTTTGGACACTTCAAGGTTATAAAGTGAAGTGTCTTGGTGGCTGAATTGCAGCCAAGGGATCCTAGCTTGGTGGACAAGATCAATGAGACAAATTTGTGGAAAATGAAGGCATGTGGCCCCCAACCTCATCTCTTCCCTCTTCCTCTCCCTCAACCATGTGACAACCCCTTCCCCATCTCCATTGCCGCTGTTTGAAGACCAAAACCCAGCAATAGAAGCTGATGTCCACGCTGCACACTATCACCCTCCGCCAGAGCGCTGTCCACCCGCACAAGCCCCCACTCGCGCATCACCGCCTCACCGCTTGACTCTGCCTCTCCCTCGCCATTCCAGCAGCCTTGCCTCATCCTATCCGATGCCCAGTAAATACCGAAGCTACTGTGGAAGCCCATTGGAGGTTTGTCGAGTTTCCGTTTGGATCGAAACCACCCCCGTTGCCCTTCCACAAGTCTTGCCGCCCATTTCAGCTTTACTTCTTCTGTTTTGCAGCTAAGAACAGAAGGTTTATTTGTGGGTTTCCAGCAAGGTGTGGAGCTCGTTTTGAGGTGCTTCTAGGCCTCAAAACCTAGACCCGCTTTGAGAAGAATCGTCCCCCACGATGTTCCCATCGGTTTGATCCAACCCACTTGTTAATCAAGTAAGTTTTGCTCACTAAACCCTTGCTTATTATGCTAATGATGCTTAGGGGTTGATTATATTTAATTAAGTGCAATTAGGTGGATAGATTAGATTATAATAATTAAATTAGAGACTTATTGATGCATGTTAGGCAAATTGTTAGTGTAGTTAGCAAGGAAATAGGTCGTAGTATTTATTGAATGAGTCTCGGTAATTTTCCAAGTTCGTCTCGGCTTCCAATTAGGCATTATGGGCCTAAATTTGATTTATTGCATTTATTTAATATTTTTGTAATTAATTAATTAATTATTTATTTATTTATTTTTCGGAAATTAGGTTGGGATAGCCGACGATAGAAATTTTATGCTGATTATTGTTGGGTAGTTTGTTTATTTATTTGAGCGTTGATTTGTGCTGAATTGAATTAATTATGATTTTATGATTTTATTCATAAATTATTCAATTTCAGAAATTGATTGGAAAATAACCAAGCATGGGTCTATAGCGCTGATAATATTTTGATGGGCTATATAAAGTGGTTGGAAAAAAAGTTGTATTACATGGCTCGGAAACCAAGAGTGTCTTGGAGAATGCATGTGACTTGTGGATTATATATCACCTTTGAAAGGCACGTGACTCGATGATTAGTACGTCACCTTAGAGAATGCACATGACTCGGTGATTTGGTACATCACCTTAGAGAATGCACGTGACTCGGTGATTAAGTACGTCGCCTTAAAGAATGCACAAGGCTTGGTGATTAGACATGTGACCTTAGAGAATGCATGGGGCTCGGTGACTAGATATATATTATCTTAGAGATTGCATAGTATGGGTTAAAATAACCAAGTAATGGTTAGAGTGATATATAATCAACTGGGTTGATTGATCGATGATTCGATCTGATTTGATTGGGTGCTATGTCTGTCAGTATTTATGAAAGAATTGGCTTGTAAGAATGGAACTGAGGCCAAGGTAAGTCCTCTAACTTGTGTTATGCTTAGATGCCCTAAGTTGTATTGGCTTCTTAATTGAGTCTTAGGGGGTAGAACTTGCTGAGATATAATCTCATCCCGATTGTGGGACAATATTTTGAGTCCCTAAATGGCAGCACATCCAACTCTTTATCCTCCCATGCATTTTGGTATACCTGAGGAGATCACCGAAATAGGGTACCACTCTCCGATACACCATCACCCGGAAGGTCTAGAGTATGTTCTGATAAAATCAACCGTCTAGGTTGATGTGGGTAGAGACGCCTTGAGGCCCCACGAGTATAGGTCGTGGTATCGTCACTACCATGATGGGCAAAGAGAGGGTCCCGATCGAAGGGTGATATGCCTATGTTCATTTTAGAGGCAGCATTTGGAGAAGAAACCACGGATACCAAGGACGGAGCGGTGATCGATGCTAAAGATCCTAAGCTCGAGAGTGACCTCAACTCTCCCAAGCCATCAGCAGTAAACTCTAGCTGGAGCGTGGAAGAAGGAGAAATCGAACAAGAAGAGGTGTACCCAAAAGTGAACTCGGAGGAGGAACCTGAGGAGGAAGAACCTAAAGAAGAGGACCCTGATGAGGAATCGGAGGAGGGGTCCGAGGAGGATCCCCAGGATGATATGGAGTATGACTCGGATGAGAACTGAGACCTCACCCCATTTTGCAAACCCTGAGTGTGAACTGTTATGAGATAGATCAGACTCTTGTTAATAGTATTGTAATATATACTATGAGGTTTGCCTTGTATAAAAGTGTGGTTGTGGCTTTTCAGTTGTGAAAAATATGGCCCTACTTTTCTATCGCATTGTTTTATTGTTTGAGGATTATTTTATCTTCTTCCATAATGCGTATTAAAATGAAAGGATCGGCGATGCGTCATAGGATGTCGCTATCAATCGATTGAGGTGAGGGATGGGAGCACGCCTGAGGATCGAGGTGTGACAAACTTTGTGTGTGTGTGTGTAATTCATAATTTATATTACATATTTTGAACATTTTATTGTCTAATTTTATTTCTCGTGTTCATCTTCAATGGTTTGTCACTTTTGGTAAGTGGAGATTTATGTTATTGCATTTTCTTGTATTTCCATTTGATATACACTAGTGTTCATAGTTTGCTTGCTCAATATCGCATTATCAATGGATGTGTAATCTTAAAAAAGTTTGTCCTTTCCAGAAATACAAAAAATGAAAAAAAGAATTGGTCGGTCTCGGGTTAACCTTGGAACTAGACCCATATCATAAAGTTAGTCTAATCCCCAATCTCAAGCTCAATAAGGTTGATCCCCGATTCCAAAAATTGGGGACCAACACTATGTAAGTTGGTTCCTGAGTAAGATGCTAAACCAACAAAAGTCTGACAAAAGCTCGATTGCAATATTTATATTGAGAAATCTAATTGCTCAATGTTGGATTACGATCTTCATCTTCAAGGTTTTTAGTTTTACAATATTAGCTGATAATCCAAGTGGCAAAAAAAAAAAAAAATCATGGAGCTCTTGTCGGCTTGGATATAAATCTTCTCTTCGATTAACAAGATTTGAAGTCAGATTGCGTGAATTAAAAGTTCAGGGACCTGATTGATGAAAATTTTGTAAGTTTTGGGCCAAAAACTAAAAGACCAATTGACGATACGTGCGCCTCACACACATGTTTACCCCTAAAACCCCGCCATATTCTAAGACTTTGAGCTCACGTGTCGCCGGAGAGCAGTTAAGAGGTGAACTGTCCCGCACGAATATTCTCTTACTGCCTGTGCATGCGTTTGTTCACCTCCCAATGTTGTGGATCGACGAAGAACGCCCGGCTTCCCATCTTGTCTGGGCAAAATTTCTTCATCTCTCTGCGTGCATCCACCCGCAAAATTCATTCGATCGATGCCCTTCTCGTCATCTTGATTCGTCTTGCTTTACACGCAACATCGGATGTACGAGCTCACGTGGTGTAGCGAATTGCTTTTGAATAGTTTTAGAGAGGAAGCGTCATCAGAGGGCTCAGATTATATCGTTCCGCAACGTGATGCCTTCTTGAGCTCGTTGATCAGTCTCGCGTCTCGCGTCTCGTCCGCTCCTTCATGATTTGTCTGGCTAATCGAAACAAAGTGCATTATCTGTTTGATTTCTTGCGGAAGGTTTCATGGCTCGGGCTGAGATTAGACACTTATGCGGATTTCACTAAGTATTGTAAGCTGTAGCCGGAGATTTGCAGATGCTCAGAAGGACGTTGTCCTAAAGGAAATGAAGTCTCACGTCAGCTACCCGGTCCTTACATAGTTGGTTAGTTGGTACCGAGATTCGAAGTTTATATGGCCGATTGAATTGCAAGATATAAGAGCCTTGGAGATGAGAGCCGTGGGGAGTATAGCCAGGTACATATCGAAAGGGGTGAACACTGTTTCCAGCCCCTTCGATCCGTTTGGTGGAGCAGTGGACATAATCGTAGTTGAACAGCCTGATGGTACTTTCAAATCCTCTCCTTGGTACGTCCGCTTCGGGAAATTCCAAGGGGTTTTGAAGACAAAAGAGAAGATTGTTAAGATATGTGTCAATGGGGTTGAGGTGGACTTCCACATGTATCTGAACCATAAAGGGGAAGCCTACTTCCTCAAGGAAGTGGATGAAGAAGGGGAATTATGTGAGAAATTTCCTTCTGGTGGAGAGAGAGAGGGCATTCATGGGAGATGTCAGGAAGTCGCAGTTTCAATTCTAATGGGCCTATTTTGAGTGATGCTGGAAATGAAAATATTATGGTCAGAAGTAATTCTTGCCGATCACGAGCTTCTGGGCTTGTTTCGGGGTGCAGATTGATGAAGACTGATGGTTCCAGGAAACGAGAGGTTGATGTTGGTGTCAGAAGGAGAGGTTCATTAGAGCGTGCAGAGATTGCAGCTGAACTTCTGGAGTTGAATTGGTCGACAAATTTTGCCTCTTTCAAGTTCAGGAAAAGATATTCTCCTGCACTTACTCCTGATACCTTTGACAGTAATATTGTTAATGTGGATGAGAAGACAAACTGCAAGAAGTCCCTTGTCCACAGTAACCCAGAAAAGAGTTTAACGAATGGCCCATCGCATGAGGAAGCTACTTCCTGCAATGTGAGTGTGCAGTCTGTTGAAAACATGGACTTCACTGTCCAATGTGCTGATGGAAAACTTTCACATTTGAATGGTATCACAAAGGGCATAGCTACATCCACTGGAGGTAAGATGCAAGGCTGAGTACTTTGGATGAACACTTTGATGTAATATTATGAACTGCTCTAAAATATCAAAGAATGTTGAGTGGTCAACACTAATACTGCAAGCATGGCTGTAACTGTTGAACCCTTTACCCTTTTTTTTTCATCTTATGTACTTAGTATTTGAAATGAAGCTTAAACTCAAAGTAAGTGACTAGTAGAGTTTGGATCAAGATGTCTTAAAGAAAGTATGTTAATCAACCAGGCAGTCATATATCCAAGGAGCAAACCTATGGAGTTCATTCCTTAACTGTTGAGACTTTGAAGAACTTATGTGCCTCTAATGAGCAATGCAAACAAAAATTGCACCATGATAGCAGAGAAACCCAGGGTGTCCATCCGAAGCAGTATTGATAAATAACAGCAGAATTGCTGAGGTAACTTTCTTCTGAAGTCTTTTATTAAGGTAATTTAGTCCATTCATGATGCTTGGATATGGTATCCATAACATCAGTTGAATGCAGGATACTGCTTCGAGCACCAGGGAAAACAATTTTGTGGTTTTATAGACTAATGATGCTCGTCTTCCAAATTCTGTCAGCTCCGTTCTATAGTATGGTCGATTTTGATTATTCATTTTTGAGACACTTGTTTTATTTGAATTTCATATCTGAAGCTGCAATCAGATCTTTTGTTAAACCAAGAAGTCAATGTAATTCTCACGTGTGCATAAGGGCAAATTTGAGTTCAATCTCAAATTAATCCACTGTATTTTGCAAGATTGGGTAGTTCAAGAAAACAACTAGCAAAATGCTTTAGCTGTGCCTGTTTCCTCTACCCAGGAATTTAAGGGGATACGCCACAGAGATACAGTCACAATACTGGAAACTTTTGAACCAGTTGACACCAGCATCACATATGGATCTGTCAAGAAAACAGAATCACCAAGCAGCTGTAGCATCTCCGTTTTCAGCGGCAGAATTAGCCAAGCAGGTCAAAACAGTTCTACTCATGAAACAAGCAAGTTCCAACTCAGTTCAGAGACTATGGACACTACCTATGGGTCATATTGTGGTTTTCTTCTGACAAAAACCCCCTGTTTTCCATCAGAAAATAATTCAACTGGTGAACTTCTTTTGAGCGGCCTTGATGAGTCCAAAGTCAATGAGGTCACTCCAGGGGAAGACATAACATCGGTTCCCATTGACAAAGAAAGAAATCTCTCATTGAGCCCACAGTGCTGCTTGGAACCAGCAAGCACGTTAATTTATGTGAAGAATGAGTTACTTGTGATATCAGACAACATTGGTCGAGAAAATCCATCAACTGATGCTGAATATGCAGACAAAAGGTCAAGGACCACTTCAGTTCCCACAGGTATAAATAGAGATCATACTTTACCCAAGCCGAAGTATAGAAAAAGATGTTCAGGGCAAAGACTCCAACATCTGAACAGGTGGCATCATTGAATTTGAGGGAAGGGAGTAACACGGTTACCTTCACCTTCTCAACAGCAATGCTGGGGAAGCAGCAGGTCACTTTTGCACCCTGACACTGTTGAACACTAGGCCTAGAGAATTATTTCAATTCCTTCTCTAGGAAGAAAGCAATCTTACTCCATTACAACTAACATTGGACAATTGAACAGGTTGATTGCAAAATCTATTTATGGAAATGGAATGATCGTATTATTATTTCTGATGTGGATGGCACCATTACCAAGTAAGACACTATAAACTTATATCATACAAGGGCTGTGTGGGCTATTTACTATTTCAGATTTCTTAGGTTCTTCTGCTCACTCACTCGACTTAGTTTCATGATTGTAGGCTAAACAGACATTTAGACTGTTTATTCTGGTGCTATTTCTTAGTTTTGGAAGACAATTCAACTGCTAATTGAATTAATGTTGGACGAGTGAGAAGACTTTTTGCATAAATTCCCCCATCACGGTCCAAAAAATATGAATTAAACTTTTATGTTTTGTTGTGTTTGGTTCGGGACTTGAACTTATCAAGATGCAAGCCAATGCATTCTTACAATTAGCCCATCGTCTTACATCCACAGTCCACCATTTGGGTAGTATTGCTTATGCCCTTTACAGTTTCTGCTGGACCAATAGGAACCTGTAAATCTTGCTTTTCTGGAGAATGCATTTAGTCAGGTGTCATCAGATAAGTCAGTTTCATTAGTTTGCCAACTAGCCTTTTTTACCTGTCAGACATACGATCTCTGACTTAGCAGTGCTGTAACACTTGATCAATGGAACATCTTTGGTGGTTGTCACTATAATTATATTTCCAAGCTGTGATAAAAGTAAATGAGTGTGCTTTCGCCTTGTTAACAGGCGTTGGAGCATGGACTGCCCTCTTAGAATGATTGAGTTCACTTGGCTAAAAGTTGTGTATGCTGGAGCTTATGTCAATGCTTTCTTGTTCAAAACCAATTTCAGCAGATTGAGTTTTGGGTCTTGACTAGAGGCTGATGCCTCAGCTTTGACAACATGATCATATCTTTCCATACCATCACTTATCTCAAAATTTTTTATTTCTTTTGATTACCTCTTCCATCATCCCTTCTTGAAGTAGACATTTTTCAAGCTGATCTTATCTCATTGGTCGTAATTTTCAATTTTAACAGGTCTGACATTTTGGGGCAGTTCATGCCTTTGGTTGGGGTAGATTGGTCACATACAGGTGTTGCACGTCTCTTTTCGGCTATTAAGGTTTGCTGCTTCTTTTAACCTTTCTTGTGAATTAGGTTATACTTTCAAGGAAGCTAAGGAGTTGCTTCTATGTTATAGTTTTGGAAGTCAAAACAGTTCTTAGAATGTCGCAGCATCTTTAGTCCAGAATTTTGATGTGATGCCACCATTCTTGAAAATTTCATTTTCAAGGCATAGGCTTGATCCTGAATACTACTGATTATGACAGCAACCAGGCCTAGATACTGAAAGATTAGACCTATATTTCGTATCAATTGTTAAAAACGATAGGACAAGTCATCTGATTTTACCTTTCACGGACCAACCTTGTTCTTCCTTTCAGGAAAATGGATATCAATTGCTTTTCCTTAGTGCGCGTTCCATTTCTCAGGCTTATCTGACTAGGCAATTTCTATTCAACCTTAAACAGGTATTTCAATGTAATTTTGTTCCTAACTGTCCACTCAAGGTTGATCTGTTGAACATATTTGTCTTTAAGTTTCCCTTCCACCTGACCCCTGTGGTGTCTCTTCTTCTTTCGCTAGTTATATCTTCCTTAAATTTGAGTTCTTTCTTATTCAGGATGGAAATGCCCTACCAGATGGCCCTGTTGTTATATCTCCTGATGGGATTTTTCCTTCTTTATTTCGAGAAGGTATTTCACTCCTATGCATCATTATGCTTAGTTGTTGAAATAGGTGTGCTCTCAAGGTTACTCTATGGAGTATGGCAAAACTTGCGTGACATGAAAGACCAGTGAACAAAGAGGCAACACAAGTGAAGATGTGCAGAAAGTGGAGAAATGGCGTACAAATTTTTGTGTTTTGACCACCGGAAGACATATACTACTGAACGAGGATGAAAATTCAGCGTACCGAATTGGATTATATGAAGTCAAAGAACTCTCACAAAACTGGGCTTTGAAATTGCAGCATTTTGTTCATGCTTCGTATAAAGGAAACAGTTAAAGAGAGACGTTCACAAAGCCCTAAATAGAGTATTCAAATAACCTAACTAAGACAAATGTTAAACTGGGTCTTAATTTAGGTGGAGGTCCAATTATTCAAGTCAATACATAAAAATCTCCACTTCAACTTGAACTTTATCAGATTCCCAAAGAAAACAAACTCACTCGACCTTCTCCACACACCACAACAGCATTATGTGACACTGCACAAGCCAGTCAAGTCCAAGACATGCTTGAGCTTAGTGAGAGAAAAGGATTTATCGCCATGTCGGTTTGGGTTATTTGCAGTACCAATTTTCTTTTTCGCTTATCCCTTTCAGAGATAATTCCATGAACATAATATCATCTGATGTCAGTTTGCTTTGATCTCTCTTATGGAACATCTGATTCTTAGATGAATAGCACTGTAGCTATCACCAACACAATTGTTTCTTCACAATCCAAGCAAAGACAGTCCTGCAACTTGGCCTTCCAGCTGTGAAACCATTAACTAAGAACACATTCCCAGTAATGCCTTTTGTTGAGATCACCAGCATAACTGATTTGAATGATGCTCATCTAGCATTAACATATTTACTATCTGCTTTGTGTTTCCTAATTCACATGATTTCCCTGTTTTTTCAGTTGTAAGGAGATGTCCTCATGAATTTAAGATAGCATGCTTAGAGGTTAGTTCCTCCCAAACCCATGTTGAAATACACAATTAATCTGTCCAACATGCTTGATGCAATAATCTGTTCTATGCGAAATTGTTTGCTGCCATTAGCTCATTTCAAAAGTTTGACACATATATCATGCTTTCTCTCTGTGTGTGAACATTGGCGTGTGCATGTGGGCACGTGTGCAAGCATGTGTTATGTCGTGATTGTAGTTCTTTTTGTGAACTTTATACAGTGTACAAACAATGTACATAGGAGTTGTTCATTCTTAAATTCTTTTAGAGGTCCTTTTCATTTATATTATGAGTGTACAGGAGTCTTTCTTCATTCTTCCTTCAGGATATAAAATGAGGTCTATGAGATATCTTTCTTCATTCTTCCTATAACATGTACTTATCCGAACATTTGTCTGATACTTCCCATAAACCAGTAACTAGTGCAGATTGTTTGCTTCATTGAGAAAACAGCTGATTTTCATCAGTCTATTCTGACTCTGTGCTTGATTTTTTTTTCTTCCAATACTTTCTAGGACATCAAGTCATTGTTCCCCTCAGATTGCAATCCATTCTATGCTGGTTTTGGAAACAGAGACACTGATGAAATCAGTTACCTCAAGGTTGGAATACCAAAAGGAAAAATTTTCATAATCAACCCCAAGGTGAATCAATAATGACTGCGCTAAAGTGGAATATCATGGCATTATAGCATTATATTCTTTGATGAATCTGATTTGCAGGGTGAGGTTGCCGTGAACCATCATATTAACACAAAGTCATATACATCTATTCATGCTCTTGTTCATGGTATGTTTCCACCAATGACCTCACAATCCTCACCTGAGCAGGTTTGCTTCTGTAACTTTATTTATTTTTACCTATAGTTTCAGACTATATAAACCAGTAGCTGAAACGAGAAGTGCTGTAGTTAGCTTACCCTTTTTGAGCACTTTGTAAACGCAGCTTCACCATAGATAGTTATCAACATTTTTTCATCCTGTTTAACTAATATATGCATAAACTATGCAAAATTATGTGCATGAGGGAAAAGATTTGGGCACAAAACATATCTAGATATACAATATTAAATTGATTGCCCTTTGATTTCCTCCCAGAACACATTTGCAAGTTTTGTTTCAATTAAACACTTACCCTGACTGAAGGAAAATGAGATCGGCCATTGTCTAATTAGTCAACTGGAGTTCAACTTTAGTAAGAGATCCCTGTTTTCAAAACATGGACATGCCTTTGCCTTCCGTGAACTCAAGACTATATTCCACGAATGATCTTTAAAAAAGAAGTCAGACAGTTTAGCATCCAAAACTTTTCTGTACCTTGAATCTCCTATCTTTGGTAAAAAAAAAAAAATAAAAAAACAAATTATTGCAATGAATTTTTCTTTTTACCTGTATTTTGGTATTGATTATTAAAGTGAACTGAGCCTACAATCTGCATATTTTAAGTAAATAAATTATCCTTTGCCTAACTTTCTCCTTTCTTAAGTTAATTTCTTTTACTCTTTGGTAATTCAATAAATTTTATTAATTCCATAGAAGAAAAACAACATCCCCTACAATTCCAGGCCAACAAAGACAACTTTGGCCTACTCAACCAGTTACAAAGCCTAAAGAAACAGAGCGTAAAATTGCCAGTCCAACTACTGAGACCAACAGAAGTGAAATTTGACAATCTACACTAACTCCTAACCACTGAGATGAATCCTATGGAGCTCGATGCATAAGAACTCTCCAATTTCTACAGATGTCCACTACTTCAGTAGACAACTGCTCCTGCTTCTTGCCATCTTGCAACAAAGATTCAAGAGCAATTCAAACTGTGAAAGTTAAATCCACCATGACTTGATCAAAACAGGGATTAACTTCCTCATGCAAAACTCGATTCCTCTTCATCCAAACAATGTATATGAAGCCTTCACATTCCAATTCAAGAAATATCACCTTCAGATTTCTGCCTTCTATTTCCTTCAAAGCCCAAGGTACTCCACATTCCAATCAGCTGCAGGCCTATTTTATTCAACGGCTTGCTCCTAAACTTGACTAGAATTTGAACACTGGAATAACAAATGTTGCCTGGACTCTGCAATTTTTTTTTTTTTTTTGGCATTGGACACATACTTCATCAATATCGCTTCTTCAACTCATGTTTGAAGTCTATTTAACAGAGTCAACCATAGTGTAAATCCATGCTGAGGTTTGCTTGATTTAAACCAAACAAACCTGTGCCAATTTACTTTAAGTCCATGTTGACTAATGAGATTCCAAGCCTCAAGATTAGTGAATTTCCCATCTTTAGCTCCCATGAAAAGAACTTTATCTGAACCATCAAGATTCGGGAACAACACTCCGCATATAGCTGCTTGAATGTCAATAAGTTCCTTCTTGCAGCTGGCCAGCACCACTCTGTTCCATTTATGACATCTGCAACTTTGGCTGACTTTTTAGGGAAGAATCATAGATAGTTCTAGCTGAGTATCTATCCATTCGAGCTCCAAATGGATACCATCTATCGAACCACAAAAAGATAGATTTCCCATCTCCCACAATATATGTCACACGAAATTTAAGGATACTCTCGCTTTATAATCTTTCTCCAGGCATTGCTACAACATTGAGCCTCTGCTTGCTTTATACTGACTATGTATTTAAGCAATCCATAGGGAACCCAATTTAAGCGGCAAGCTCCAAAGCATGTTAAGACTGCATTTTGTAGCCCCAATCGCCCCTCACATTTAGTAGTACAAAGAACAGACCAAGCGACCTTTGCACCATGCAAATTAGCAGCCTTCCGCTTTCCACAATAAAACAGAGCATTTAGTCTCAACAGCTTTAATGAACTTTTTTTAGCAAGAATGACCATTTGACACCAAAATTTGATTGACCTATACACCACATCCTTTAGGCTCAAGTCTGCGAAAGTAGTTAACCATTTGACATAATCTGTCTTCTTCTGTGGTGCAACTCATCAAATTTCCATTTTGTTTTGGTTCCAGGAAGACTATAACTCATGGAACTTTTGGAAACTGCCTTCTCCTGCTATGACATATGAAGTGGTGTTCCATGCATTTTAGAGGCAGATCCATTTGATGTTAGCCATCTCATTGTTGAACTACAGCAATTGTTATCTCAGCTACTATGGTGGAAGTTCAGGTCGTTCTCTGAAGCTTAACCCTGTGATATTTGGATGATACTGATTCTTTTACAGTCTGAAAATGTTCAACAATTTCAGCATCATAAGAAATGGAAAATCAAGAATCAATTCGAAATGTCGGTTAGAAAATGAATCACCAGCAAAGATCAGCTAAAAAAGAGATGGGGCACCCTCTCTGGTAGTTACCTCTATTGTATACTCCCATCTCAGAGCTTTTGGCTTCGCTCTTGTGGAGTGGGTTTTTACTCTGAATCTGGATTGGTATATTAGCAACAGTCCAACAGTCACATTTTGGTTTGTTTTCTCAGAACTGCAGGATACGCTCGTCAAAAGTTGCTGGAGAAGAGATGCACGTCTCTGTTACATGCAGCCATTCACGGGTTTGTCATTTGATTGATGGCTGCTTTTGCCTGACTGAGATTCATTTCAATATTCTTTATTCACAGTCATGGACTTTTAAATGACATATCTGATCTAATCATATAAAAGGGGATAAGTTCCTTTTGAGACTCAGCATTCCATTCATGCAAGCTCAGGATGTACTCCTGTCAGTAGTTAAGCCTCATCTGGTTCAACATTCACATTTGGCCCTATCGTTTTGAGATCTTCAAATATGAGCAAAAGCATTGATGTCATATTTCTCTTGAAAAATCTGAGAGGGCATTTCGAAGCGAACGAGCCAAGAATTTCTAATGGCTAGTTTTGTTCAAGGTTATCAGTCATTTGGCTAGCTTCTTGTGCTTGATCAGATGACTCAAACTTAATCATTTCCGCCAAAATTTTGGTCACTGAATGGGATGGGGTTTTTTGAAGGTTAAGACTATAGTTAGCCTCCTGTTTGCTTCATGCCAAATTTTTGTAACTGTAGTGGTTTCTCATGAAGGATATCTCATTAGAGCTGATACAAACATAAATAAAATTGCCATATACTCAAACAACTAGAGTGAAGCATACGAGCTTCTATAAACAAGAGAGCTCAACCGTTTCAGATATTATTACATCAGCCTTCAAGCAGACGACTTAGAAGGCTACAATTTTTCCGCTATGTTTCTCTGCGAAGTCCACAAGGTTGTTGATCTCATTCTCGTCAATGAAACCATCACCGTTGGTATCTGCTGTATGCATCGCGTTGCCACTCTTCCACCCAGAGAACCATCCACCATGGCGACCCGGATGGTTTCCCGGAGCTCCTCCTTGCTCATTCTCTCGTGTCTGCAAACCACCTCTTGAACTTCTCCGTGCTCATCTCACGCTTGAAATTACTGTCCGAGATGCTGCGGGTTTTGATTGCCATTGTCATTGCAGCAAAGTGTTTCTGATCTTTGTGTGTTATTTTAGAGGGATAACAAAATTTTAACAGTGTGAAAGAGCTGTGCAGGCTTCTTATTCTCGTATGCTAGTCACATTCAGCCACCATAAGCAGTAGAATAAGAATCTCTTCAAAAGTGAAACGTGTTTATTGGGATGAGTTTGAACGTAGCATAAAGGCGATCAGGTTATCTTCTCCATGATGTACTGATGAATAGGCTAAAACCTTTTCTGTAGGAAGATAGTTGGCATCAAAACCGTAATCTATCGATTTGTCAGTTGCCATTTGATCCACTGAGCATCAAACTCAGTTTTTGGATTAACTGTGACTGGATTCTTTCTTTCTTTCTTTCTTGTTACCTCTTTCACGACAATCACAGGTAGGTATTTTATCTAGAGCGAATTTGATGCGCTAAGCATATATATCAAGAACTTCATATCAGAGTTTTAACTGTTAATTCATATATACGTGCTTGTTTCCTCAAGACTACAGGCAATTGCCTCGTTGTGAGTACGCCTGTCGAGTTCGAGGAGTTCCAATTGAGGTCATGACCAAGTTGTTTTAGATGGGTCGAGATTTGGTCTGCCAATCCTTGACGACCCTACGGCCCATGCCAAGTGTTTTAGGACAGGCCGGAAGCACCCAATAAAAGCTCCTACCCTAATCAGGCTATTGACCCCTTTTACCGGTCATCTTTTATGAATTCTTTCTTTTACAGTATGCAGAGTTTTCACATAACCAGTATACTAATCCGGACCAATAAATAAAAAACTCATCCATGTTAATTGAGAAGGCTCTTGAATAACTTCAGAGTTCGTTCGCATGTCATGCTAAGAATTCAAATACTTCAACCATCTCAAAGGTCAAGAGTTTAGCAACAGAAGTAAGTGAACAATGGTTAAAAAATGTGGAATGGGACTTTATCAAGCCATTCTCAAGGGCCGATTTGAACTAATTTTGTTGCAGTAGCCATGTTTTTCGGTTCTAGAAGGCTACCATTGTGAATTTTCTTTGCCATACATTCAACGCTTTGCCCTGCTCCGCTAGAGCAGCGTGACGAGGATTGATAACCGATTTTTCATTGACAGATTTACTGCGAGGAAAGTAGCTCGATAGGCCATCACGTGATTTGCCAAATGTGACAAAATACAGATTTCGCTGCAATGCGTTAGGATCCCGGGTAAATGCAAATGTTGTCGCAATTTGTAAGTTTCCGGCAACGAAAATTTCGTAGTGAAAAGTTGTCGGCGTTTCTGAAAGTGGTATTGCGAGACCAAAGTTGGGTCGCCAAAGTACATCGAAAGTTTCATTAACTAGAAATGCCCTTGGAAAACGAAAACTCCATGATTGTAGCTACCATTCATGATAATTGTCCAAATATTTCTAATTATATTGTATGGCAACCAATTCAGTCATATTTTTTGAGTGTATTAATTTAATCTTAAATTTTTTGATGATTTGATTTGGTCAGAAATCGTTGACACAAATGAATTTTGAAGCTGGTAACCAGCCATACACAATGGTCGGCGAGGGTTGGCCTCATTTGGGCAAGGTGAGCTCCCACCTCGCCCTTGCTCTATATCTAGTCCTCGTTGGTCCTTGCCCTTGCTAGATCTAGAGAGGCCTAGCACAATGAGGGCACGACCCTTGCCAACCCTCCCTTGTGGTCAATTGCTGGCTATAGATTGAGACTGATCACTAGCAAAAAGAAAATGAAAAAAAAAAAGAAAAATTCAGAAAAACTTTTTTTTGAAAAAGTTCCAAAAATTGTCCATATTAGTGTCGGCCAACCTATTTGGGCGCGGGCCAATGTTCACATAAGATATTTCTAAACAAAATCGGCCAAAAGAGCTAAATTAAAAATTATCAAAAAAATTTAGAAATAAATTGACATAATCAAAAAAATTAGAACTGAATTAGTTGCTATACAATAGATTTAGAATTTTTTTGATAGACTTTTTTTCACAACAGGCTACACAAATTGCGGTGAAGGTTTGTACTTTTTTTTTTATCAAAGTAAATGACCAACTCTGGCAATGAAAACTTTGTCCTAGTGGACCGTCAAAACAATGATGAACTCAAAAATGAATGTTGGAAGGCAAAGAGAGAAACTTTTCCTGAAGATATTGCATCCTCATCACTGATTTGCTCTCCATCCAGCATGCATACTTGTCGCCACATCGAAAGAGAAGGCTCGACTTTGTATCAGGATCGGGCGGATTTATATCATCCAAAGCTCTCAACGTCTGAATCTTGAAATCTGGCGAATTAACGCTCAGAACCTTGACAATCTCCAGAAAATATGTGAGTCTCAGTTGAAGACACCTAAGTTTTGACTGGAATTATGATTAAATTTAGGCCAAGGGGTTTATGCTTTGCGAGAGCTTTCCAACAATATCCAATTTGCCCAAATTAGACGATCAGATCACTCGATGTCGCGACTTCTAATTATTATC
Source organism: Eucalyptus sideroxylon (assembly GCA_014182405.2). Lineage (NCBI taxonomy): Eukaryota > Viridiplantae > Streptophyta > Magnoliopsida > Myrtales > Myrtaceae > Eucalyptus > Eucalyptus sideroxylon. The sequence continues at coordinate 34,349,548 of CM024553.2, forward strand.
GTCCAATCTCAATGAGGTTAGGAAAATCACAATTTTCATAGGTCAAGTGATGAGATCATGTAAATATTGTCATGAGCTTTCTAGCTTCAAAAGAATCACTTTTACAGAAGTTTTCTCGATGAAGAGATCATGACTTTTCATCTTGATCGTCCATTGAGCCCCAATTCGTGGAAATTTGCAATGCAATTCATTCTTCAAAAAATTGAACTGCATTTCTAGAAAGTTTCAGTTGCGAGCTTTTGATGGGTGCAATGACGGGTTGGATTGAACATTCAATGAGAAAGAAACGAGTGGCCAAATTTGGGACAATCAATATACACATTAGTAGACTTTGATTATCTTTGTCATCATTAAAACAACATAGGGAATTTTCCCAACAAAAGATCCAAACACGAGCACTGGGATGTCAAGCCCGACCTCTGTGGGCCCCATCGAGGCATTAGGGAGATAGCCAATGGTACCAAAGTTCGAGGCCCGGCCATGGGCTCTAATGTTCCAAGCCCAATCTCTATGGAACTAGGCCAAGGCACTGGGGTTCTTGGCCCAACTTCTTTGGACTCAAGCTTGACCTTAATGGACCCCAGGAGACCTAGCCTTGGCCCGTCGTAGCTGTCAAGGGCCTAGGAACATCTGTGGTTGTTCCCATGTCTAAACATAGAATTTTTTATTCAAGTGCTGATATCTAATTATATCTTGGAAAATGATTTCCGAATTTTTAAAGAGAAAATCATTTTTTCTGAATTTAATTATAAATTTAGTTAACTATGAAAATATGACTTTGTTTCCTAAGTGATCTATTAGAAAATGGGGAAAATGTTTTGCACAAAACAAACTAAGCTTTAAATGCAAATATATTACAAGCATTAGATTTGCTTCCATTTTTTGAAGTTTTATTACCTGGTTACAATTTTGCAACGATTTTTTTTTTTTTTCAACTTTTGGTGTTCTAGACTCTAATAACCTTCGTTGCGTCAAGTCAAGATTGGCCCCATCGAATCATCGTGCAAAAGATTTTTTAAGAAAATATAGATGAATTGGGTCGATGGCCTAAACAAAAAGAAGACGACCCGCGTAATCCTCATATAGGAAGCAGAAGCTGTGGGTTTGTGTCTGGATGGAGTAGGTTTTAGAAATGGTTCCGATGGTAAATGGCCTCTTACGTAGGAAAATGCGTGGTGCAATTGTACTTATGGTACATGTGTTGATTAAATTAACCGTATTTGTGTCCTAATCGTATTAATGCGGAATAAGGAACTTTAATAACTAAAAAAGATATTACAAAGGAGAATATCTGAGAAGAAAATCATAAGTAATTCAATCCCATTAAATGCATGCTTATCACTGTAAGCAGGATAAGCTTTTTAAAAGAGGTTCCGAAATGCTCAAAGTTATGGGGCAAAAAAGAAAGTACGAAATGTTCCTTAAAATATTCGAATCTTAATTTTTGGAACTTAGTTGTCTTGGATTGAGTCACTGACTTCATGTCAGTGACATATGCTCACACTGTGTTCCCAAAAATCGTCTTCCTATTCCAGTTAATCTTGATGGATGGAATCAATGGCTAAACGCAAGTGAAGCAGCAGAATTATTCCCGACCAGGTTGAACTAACTTTATCTGATTCGATTATATCGCACGAATCCCACTGTCCGAACTTTTCTTTTTCCTCTCTGTAGTTAGTGAATTTTAAGCGAACTCCTTCCGAACTTCTTGAAATAGTCAGTGCGGCAATTTATCTTATTGTAGAAAAACATTAACAGCTGTTCCAATCATCTTTGATTAAAAAATTATTTTTTTAATAATTCAAGAGTAACGACGCAAAGACCCGACTGCCTGGTGGCTTATAAAATGCCTGATAACTATCATTAATCAATTAAGTCCAAATCTACCCATTCAAAGCAATTTTCACATGGTAGGGTTTTTGGAAATTTCCTAATACCCCAACGAACTGCCTAACCAGGGGTGTTGAGTATAAGGATGAGCATAATTTAGGTTGAGCTGATAATCTAGCACCTAACCCAGGGTTAAAGCCACACAATGTTGGTCCTCCATTTTTGAAATCGAGAATCGACTTTGTTGAGCTTGGACCGAGAATCAAACTAACCTTATGGGTCCAATTCGTTTCAAAGGTGATTATTTTTTTGTTACATTTTTTTATTCCTTAAAAAAACAAACATACTCCTTTAAATTACATTTCTATCAGCAATGTGACATTAGCAACTAAACTATGAATATTGTATATATAGGAAATAAATCTATGATGAGGTAACAACATATTGTTCATGAGCTTTGTAATTGTACTTAAGTACAGACGTAGTTTTTTGGAAAAAAAAAATTCTAATAAATTCGAGACCTATTATATAGATGCTAATTTTAGTAATAAATTTTCTAATTTTGTGAATTTAGACCTAAACCTTTGTGCGAAATTCCAATATAATCATTTTAACAAATTTTCGCCATAAATCACTAATGTTGTGGTGTGCTACGAAGGGCTACCAATGATGATTAGAGTCTAGAACATCCCGCGAAAATTAACCAAAATGATTAGATAAAAGTTTGGGACTAAATTGATAAAATTGAAAAACTTATTACTAAATTGATCATCTTACAATAGATTTATAAAATTATGTCTCGAGTTTGAGTTGTGTATGAAATCTGACCAAGGCATTTCAACTCTATTCAAAATCCGGCTTACTTTTTTTAATGAGAATCAAATGTCTATTCTTGGGGCGGTGGAAGTTGATTTCCTTTTCTATTAAAAAACGTTATCTTTTTTTTTTTTTTTTTTTTTTCGGGTCTCAAGAAGGCTATCTTGAATGGGTTTTGTTAAATGGGTTTTGCTTTTATTTTCCAGAAGTCTAAAGCAGCCGCATAATATGGGGGAAAGAAAGGAAGCCGTGGGTTTTCCCTCTGTGAAAAGAACCGCTGCACGAAGAAAGGGTCAAAAACTTAATAAAAAACAAACGTGAAAGGACGCTCTTGGTGCAGCCGTACGTAAAGCTTTTGCGTGCGCTAGAACATATGATCTAAGTTGCGTGCGCTAGAACATATGATCTAAGTAGCACCGACACTGACATGCGATACACGATACGATACGACACGATACGCCGACACGTCGTTTCTCAAAAAATAGAAAATTTCAACACGTTGGGACACTTTAATATGTACATAATAAATTATCATTTTTATAATCATTTCAATCAAATTCATAAATAAATAAACAATTAAAAAGCCTAGAATGAATTTATATTGAAAACATTAATCCGTCATTTATTAATATTATTCATTGTTTCAATTTGAGAAACAATAATTCATAAAACTTGGAGAAAAAAAAACAAGTGATTCATATTATGAACTCACATGTTAGATATGTTAGAAGAGGAGAAAAAAACCTTAAGGGGTAAATTGTATATTACTGGAAGTGAGAGTCAGAAGAGAAGAAAATACTAGGTTTTTCTTCTTTCTCCATTTATTATTTTTATTATTATATTTTATTTTGTCACACACACACACACACATATATATGACCTCTCATTTATTGCATTTTTAAAATTGACCTCGATATCGAATCACGTGTCATAAACTCATATGTCAGAATTCCGACTCGAGTGTCGGAGAGTGTTGGGAAAGTTGACAAAGTGTCAGATTTTTCAACACGTGTTGACCAAGTGTCAGAAAGTGTCGGATACGTGTCGAAGTATCCAACACGACATGAAGGCTTTTGGAGAGTGTCGGTGCTTCATAGTATATGATTTGTGTGATGAGTTTTATGGCCTATTGAGTTGTTTGTTTATAAAAACCATGAGTTTAGAATTTAATCTAGGTGTCCAGCCAGAATTATTGACCACAAGAGGAGTGTCCGCTCTCCCATTAAAATAAATAGGGCACGATAGATAGAGCTCTCGCCCAAAAAATAAAAGGGAGTGGCAGAAGGGTGAAAGCAGCTTGAAGAAAAACAGCAAAAAGTGGAGCAGAGGAGAATCAGATACCCACTTGGAGGCAAGAATACTCAGCCAAAGGCTCGATCAAGAAGGAACTTTGGGCAAGTAAATTCATGAGAAGCCGATGTGGGAGCATCAGGCTCTATCAATCAGCCTTCAAGCTCTACTCATGTCTTTAGGCGTATAACCAATCTAGATCCACTCAGAAACCAGATCGGACTGCCCAAAAAATAGGTTTGGAATCTGGTTTCAATGGGAACTAATATGGGAATAGGTTCCAAATATTTGGAACCCATTGGAATCAATCCGAGAATATATTCCAAGTGAATACATACCCAAGAATTGGATTGGACTATCCTATTTTGGGACTAGTTTTATAAGCTAAAAAATCAAAACCCTAATTTTTTTTTCCCCTGAACACTATGAGTTTAGCATTTAATCTCGGTGTCTAGCCAAAAATTATTGACCACAAGAGGAGTGTCCACACGGCCATCAAAGAAAAGGGGGCAAAATAGATAGAGTTTTCGGCCAGAAAATAAAAGGGAGTAGCATAAGGGTGAAAGCAGCTTGAAGAAAAACAACAAAAAATGGAGCAGAGGAGAATCGGATACTAGAAAATTCATGCCTAGTTATAGGCAAGAATACTCAGCCAAAGGCCTAGTCAAGAGGGAACTTTGGGCAAGTGAATTTGTGAGAAGCTGATGCTGGAGCATCTACCTCTATCAATCATCTATCAAGCTCTATTCATGTTTTTAAGTGTGTGCAAACAAACTAGTTCTATCCGAAAACCGGATCGGATAGCCTGAAAAGCAGGTTTGGAAACTATTTTCAATGGGAACCAATCTTTGAGCAAGTTCCAAATTTTTGGAACCAGTTGGAACCAATCAGGCCTACCTAAGAATCAAATTTGACCATCTTGTTTTGGGACTGATTTTATAAGCTGAAAATATCAAAACACTAATATCTTTTTCCCCTAAATTATGATCTCAACACCCCTTCGTCCTTTTTTCTTCATCGAAACTCATTCTCACTCTTTCCTCTTCCTCTAAATTTTTATGGATGAATGGGAAATTGAGTTTTATAATTTATGTTTATATTACGTGTTTGAACTTTTTATTATTTATAATTATACATGACTACTTTTTCATCTTATGGATTATTGTTTTTGGTAGATAGGGATTTCTATTGTTAATTTGTTTTACTTTGACTCACTTTGATACTCATAGCCTCATATGATTTTGTCGTAAGAAAATGAAGAAAAAAAGGAAAAAAAATTGGTTAATACCCCAAAAAACCCCAAATAGGTATACATGTGACAAATTTATCCCAAACTATATATATTGGTAAAAGGTAAGAATATATTAGCAAGAACCAACTATACAAAAGACCGGCTCCAAAAACATCCACTCAAAAAAGAACCTTCAATGAGTGAAAGGGCGTTGGTGTAAGATGATCAACAAAAGAAAGAATAAAAGGCAACAAAAGCCAACACGAAGGAAGACCAACAACAACCCTCCAAGATCGAGTCGAGAAAGCAGCGAGACGAGAGAAGGTTGGTGCAGAACAATGCAGCGACACCTCATAAAACAGCACTAGTGAGAAGAAGAACCCGCGGAGATGGAATGGTCAAAACCCCAAGATCTCTGGAATCTCCTATTCCTTGCGTTGTCTGACACATTATGGAAAGTGAGTGCTTTATCTTTAACAACATTGATGATATGGTTCTTGATGGCCGAGACCACCAAGGTTTCCCCTCGAAAAAATAACGTTGTTCCTATTCTTCCAAATAAGATGGCATATCGCACCAAAAGAAAATCGAGCAATGCTATGGTAGAATCATTTCCCGCAAGAAACTTCATTGCCCAACTAAGGTTGTCCATCCATGGCTTATTATGCCACGTAAGCTTACATCTGGTGGCCCAAAAATACACAATCGTCACTGAGATATGACACTCAAAAAACAAGTGATCGATGGAGTCTAGGATAGAACTACAAAAAGCACATAATCCATGATCGATTCTCCCATAAGAAAGAAGGGCCACCTGAGTGGCAAGCGGTTTTTTTTTCATAAGCCAAAGGTGAAATTGAAATCTAGGGGCTAAAGCATTATCCCAAAGGAAGGAAACCCAAGGAACTAGGCACTTCTTAATACGAATGGTCTCCGAGGCCGAGCCCACTAAAAATATGCTCGAAGAGTTACCACACTAGCAAAAGCGATTAGGGGTAGAGGAGAGGACCAGTAAACCCAGCTACCAAACTTGCAATAAAGCTCTAAAAACTTGACCTACGGGAGAGAGAAGATTTGCCAAAGTAGCAAGTCTGGAAAGACCAGAAGTTTCTATAAGGGAATCAGGGATGATTAAGTTCAGAAGGCCTACAGGAAGCCACCAATCGAACTACACGGAGACCAAGAGCCCATTGCCCACATTCCAACGAAAGGAGGAATGGAATTCCGTCCTCAACTGAAGAAATTTTTTTTCCAGCCCCACGAGCAAACAGAAGGTTTAGAAGCAACCCAGAAATTATCCCATTTGAAAAAATTGCTATGAATTCCAACGGCACCAAAGAGACTTCTTATCAGTAAATATGATCCAAATATATTTCAACATTGCTGCTTTGTTGCAATCACAAAGTTTGCGAATACCAAGACCACATTCTACTTTGGGAAGGCACACATTGTCCCATGATACTTTTGCCCCCCACGAGTAAGAGAGGTGCCTTTCCATAAGAACTGCCTCAATATATGCTCTATACGTTCTAACACCAAACAAGGTAAGGTGAATACATTGGCCCAAAAAGTTTGAATGGAGTGGAGAACTGACCTTATTAACTGAAGACGCCCTGCGAAAGATAGAAACTGGTGTGCCCAAGATTGGACTCTTGCAGTAATACGATCAATTAGTGTAATACAATCTGCTTTCCCCAGCCTGGAGGAAATAATCGGCACACCTAGGTAACGCACCGGTAAATTGCTCTCTTGGAAATCAAAAGCCAATAGGATATGGCTCCTAAGTGAAGGAGACCCACCAGATAAAAAGACTTCACTCTTGCTTTTATTTGGTAGTAAACCGCTCCAAGAGGAAAAGATATCCAAGACCCTCTTAAGACACACTACCGAAGTCCAATTAGCTTGGCAAAAGAGGAAGACGTCATCGGCAAAAAAACAGGTGAGAGAGTTTTACCAATTTGCACCTTCAAAAGTATTAAATTCCTTGTGCAAAGTGCAGCCACTTAAGATGCCAGAGAAGATTTTCATAACCAGAGTAAAGAGATATGATGACATCGGATCTCCTTATCAAATACCTCGGCCAACCGAGAAGAATCCATGCAGTTCACCATTAATTGAAACAGAAAACTTTGGTGTACAAACACAAACCATTATTCGTTGAATAATCCAAGGAGGGAACCCAAAAGCATCGAGAGTTAGTTCCAAAAAGTCCCAAGCTACTGTATCATAAGCCTTTTGAAAATTAACTTTAATAGCACATTTCAAAAGTTAAGGATCACGGTGAAAACCAGCAAAAAGCTCATGAGCAAGTAAAATGTTATCCCTAATACGCCTACCCTTCACAAACGCATTCTGAGATGGGCTTATCAAGACATCCAGAACCAAGGCAAGACGATTAGCCAAGATCTTTGTAATGATTTTATAAACGTATTACAACACGCAATCGGTCTAAAATCAGCAACAACAGTAACATTTGGTACTTTAGGCACGGGAGCGAGTATGGTATTATTTACCTCCCTTAGAAGTCGGCCAATAGCAAAGAAGTCTTGTATAGCTTCTAGGACAAACGGACCCATAATCCCCTAATTTTTCTTGAAGAATTCCACAGAGAAACCATCAGGCCTTGGAGCCTTGCCACGGGCGAGGGAGAAAAAGTGTCTTGATTTCAACATCAGAAACCGGGCAAGCGAGGGTGCTTACCTGGTCATTTGAAAGTGGATGCCGTATGACTTCCTTCAGCGCTTGTAGTGATGATGTGGAGAGAGCAATCTTTGAATTAAACAAATCCTAATAAAATGCAACAAAAATTTGAGAAACTTGGTCGGGATTAGTAATCAAGGTGCCGAAGGGATCCTTTACCGATAAAATCCTATTTCTGACTTGTCTTCTAATGATAGAGTGGTGAAAGAATCTCATATTTCGATCTCCTTCCTTCAACCATCTAACTCTTGACTTCTGTCTATAAAAAGATTCTTCATATTTTCGCAAATTGACAAAGGTACGATGCTGAGATTTCTCAAGATCCGAGAGAGAGACATTATTTGGTTCAAGCTGGAGGTCGACTTGGGTGCAGCGGAGGGCATCCCTAGCTGCCTAAGTTTTCTTAGATATATAAGAAAACACCTCTATGTTAAGCCGCTTGAGGTAACCCTTAAAGTCTTCAATTTGGAGACAAGATGAAACATGGGAACCCCTCTCACTGGACTCTCCCAAGCCCAGTGAACCAAGGAGGAGAAGTCCGGGTGATTAGACCAGAAATCAAAAAATTTAAAAGGTTTTCTCCTATTAACCATGAGAAGAACTCTAACCACCATGGGCGTGTGATTAGAGATGCCCGAGTTGAGGGACGAGGCTTCAGAGAAGGAGAAGACAAAGTTCCACTTGGAATTCACCAACACCCGATCAATCTTCCTCAACTTCCTACCAAAAACAGTTGAGGTGGACCAAGTGAACCGAAGGCTCACATATCTAAGGTCTTCAAAATCAATTTGAGCAAGACAAAGATCGAACTTATCAAAATACGAATCCATGTGTTCAAACACCCAACACGATCCGATGGATCTTTTATAGCATTGAAGTCTCCAGAAACCATCCAAGGTGAGTCCTGCAAGAGGTTATTCCAATATAGGATCCCTGCCCAAAGGGGCCAGCGTTTCACAAACGTATGTTCGCCATAGACAATAGATATACATCATTCAATACCAGAGAGAATAAATTTAATGTGCTTATGCACAGCTTGATCATTAGTATCTAATATATCAAAGTTAACATCCTCCGAGTTCCAACCAACCCATATTCTCCCACGAGGGGAGTAGTCATAGTTAGCCATCCACTACCATCCCCTTAGAAGTAAGGACGAGATGGAATCAAATAACGGTAAAGGGACTTTCATCTCTAGGAGTCCAATAACATAGATTATTTGTAGAAACAAATTTTCTAACTTCAGCACGTCTAACAGGGTTAAGGATGCCACGAACATTCCAAGTGCCTATATACATATTTATAGAGAAAGAGGAGAGAGTTACCTCTTCTTTGAAAACTTACAATGACTAAAAGCCAAAGTAAGTACTTCCAAAGGGGGAGGATCAGGCTTTAGCTTTAATAGCTTATCTTGCAAAGTTTCCACCAAGTGGAGTGGCGGGGAGGAACTTGGAGGAGGGTCACCAACCGAAAGGTCATCATCATCAGAGTCATCATAAGCACCTAGCCCAACAATCTCATCATCCGAGCCACCACGAGCCATCAATGGGGTCGGAACAGCACTTGCCTCAACCTAGGAGGCTAGGTCAACACCAATCTTCAAGAATTTTTTAAAACTTGTAGGAGGCTTGTGAGAGATGACATTCTCTGGAGCAAGACCTTTTAGCTTGAGGGAAAGTCTCCCATTAGAAGGAGGGGCCGGCTGAAAAGATACTACATCTTTACCAACATGGGCCTTGGTCTTCTTCCCCTTCACCTGCTTCCAACTAGGTTCAACATCTTGTTGAGCATCAGCGGCAGGAGCTACTGTTGAAGGCTGTGCCAAAGCATTAGTTGAGTCCGAGCAGATAATACCATCTTTAGAAGGTTGAGTAAGGGCATCTACTATATGAATAGCATCGGGCTTCTTAATAAACAGGGGGTTGTCTTGCGTCCTGTCCGAAGACCGAACATACTGAAGATGCGAACTTGCTTGGTCTGCAAGCCAAGAGAAAGGGATAGGAGAAGAAGACACATCTTGAGGAATAAGAGGTCTAACGATCAAAGGTTGTTGAGCATTTGTAGCAGAGGGCTAAGCAACAAAAGCACTGCATTTATGGCCAAAGATGCCACAACCTACACAAGCCATGGATCTCCATTCATTTTATATTTCAACCAAACATGATTCGCCATGGTGAACCACTTCAATGGACTCGCATGAAGGCTGCTTTGCTATAATTTCTACATAGACTCTAGCAAAAGTCAGCCCTTTCATTTGATTAGTTCTTAGGTCTACATCAAGTGGCTTCCCGACCTTGCTTGCAACCTTACTAAAAGACGAGAGGTAATTTTTTAAGCCTTACCCACACATGAACAGTAAGATGGGTGTCCTTCCTTAAATCCAGGGCCAGCCTCCATTGTTGCAAAACAAGAGGTACTTTTGAAATAGTAAGGGTGCGCATGACAACGCTTCTTGCTAGGGAAGAGTTTTTTTTTTTTTTTTTTTTATTATAGAAATAGTTCTTTTCTATTTTTATTCCAGGGAACAATTTCTAAGTAAAATAACCCGTTTGGTAACTACACAAAATTCTACTCTTGGAATAGAAAAAGAATAGAAATGCATTTGGTAACGTAATGATTCCTTTTTGTATTTATTTGTTTTTTATTCTTGTTCATGGATTGCCGACCGCCAACAGCCGCCGCCGCTGCCGGTTGCCGCTGGTCGTTGGTCGCCGCCACCACTGCACGTCCGCCGGCCACTAACCGCCGCTGTACAACCCATCGGTGGCCGATGACCCCCGGTGGCTGGTGGCGGCGACGGGGCGGCGACCGGCAGCGACCGAAGACCGGCGGTGACCGACGACCGGCAACAGCGGCGGGTGGCAACCGGCGACGGTGACGGCGGCTAGCGACCGGCAGCGGCAACGGTGGCGGTGAGAGGTTGAGGTGGCCGCGGCAAGAGAAAGGAATAAAATAAAAATAAAAAAGAAAATTGGCTTATTTCTAGAAGTTGTTCTTGGGAACAAGAAGCAACTTTTTTTTGCTTCTCATTTCTGTTCCAAATCTATTCTTGGGAACAAAAAAATAGAGAAATTATTCCCCGGGAACAAATGTTTTACCAAACGGATTTCTGTTCTTTTTTTGTTCTAGGGAACAAAAGAACATAAATCTGAAAGAACAGAAATGTTACCATGTAGACCCTAATAGGCCCTCCTTCTAAAACCTTTCTCCAGAAATCCATGTTTGGAATAAGGAAGAAAAAAAAATCCCTTCCCACCAACCATTATCTCAACCAAGTTTGGCCCCCATGGCTTTTTGAATGTCGCTTCTATAACTTTAAAAGGTATCCTTTTGCCTAGGTAGTATCCAACAAGACATTCTTGAAGTTTCGGGTTGGCAACTTGAAGATCATCATCAGTCATTTCAACTACCAACCTAATATCGACTGGAGGAATGAACTCCAAGTCGTATCCTTTGGTGGCTACTTTGGCCACAGCCACACTTGCCCAATTATGCAAGTTTGAGCCCCTCAAAACTGTTCTCTAAGGTCGTTTAGATCCTGATCTTCCTCTACTCCTTCCTCGCGGCCCATCTGGAACACAAGTGGAACGAGCTTGAACAGAAGGTTCCTTCGAAACAGTAGGGGCTTGGGCAACACAACCCATATTCTCATTTACGACACCACCAAGAGAGGAGGGGCCATGGTCAAGATGGGGAGGGCTTCGAACAGCCCCTATCCCCTCATTTTGGGCCAAAGACGATTCGGGATCCATAGCAACACATAGATACGAATTGCAGAAAACAGGGGTGATAAACCCTAACCAAACTCAGCCATTGTAGCCCAAAGAGGAGCACGTACCAAGGCAAGCTTATAGGGGTTTAGAAGAGGCCTACTAGGTGCCCCAAGTCACCAACGAACAGCCTCAACGAATAGTCAACATGATGGGAATCAACCATTGAAGATTTCGCAAGAACAATGCTTCGGTTGCCATTTGAGAGCATCTATAAACAGTGCTTCGAGAAAAAAAGTTGGTTTTCCCCAAACTAATTTTTTTATCATGAAAACTCTAAACTAATACACTTGTGACAAATTTATCACAACTGACTATAAAAAATCTCAAATTGATATGCTTGTGATAAATTTACCCTAAACTAATTTATTCAACCGCCAAAAACCCTAAACTGATGCCTTTGTGACAAATATACCTCTATTAAATTGGATTAATACCACACAAAAATCACAAAAATTGTACAATTGTGACAAATGGAGAGTTAAAAATTTTAAACCGATACATCAGTCAACTATCACGTGTCATTTAACTTAGTAATTTGATAGTAAAATTTAATGAAAACTAACAAATGGTAAATTTGTCATAAGTATACAAGTTTGGGATAAATTTGTCAAATGTGTACTAATTTGGGGTATTTTGTAGTCAAAAAATTAGTTTATGGTAAATTTGTCACAAGTGTACCGGTTTAGAGTTTTTCAAGGCATTAACTCAAATAAAAAAGAGGTTTTCAAGTAGATCCAGAAACCGAATCAGAAAAACAAGGTAGGTTCCAGAACCAATTCCAGGCAAACATGATAGGTTCCACCAAAAACTGAGAACTGATCATAACAAGTAGGTTATAGATTCCAACTCTAGAACATATGCACCCTAGAACCAATAACCCCAACATGTCTCATCGATCGAACCAACCCATTTGTTATTTATACAAGGAAAGACCAATTTCAGCCACAATTTAACAAGGTGGATTCAAGGTCAAAGTTGCCGATTATGCGGAGAAATTCTCAATTCGTTGAATAGTTATCGTTTTGGTGGGTGATAATCAATTATCTCCGGTTTATAAGCTTGATGTCGATTTTGAATATGCTAATCGACCACCTTGCATCTAGAGGCTATTCTGATCTACCTTCGTAGCTATTTGTTTATAAGGTGTCTATCTGACTTCTAAGATTGAAGAACAAATAGATAGTCCTATCAAGTCATCTAATAAATAGTTACGGGCATTTAGTCTTAGCTATTAAGCCTATTAATTCATAACTTTTATGAGTCTTTATTGTGGTACTACTTTCAAGAATCATAATTAAGTGAAATCCTCCAAGAGCATGTTCGTTTTCTGGGAATTCCAAGAGCATATTAAGAAAATGCCAGATTTTCTGCCCTGTGAGCAAATGTCTATCCCTGTTTTCTTTATCCTTTGAAGATGGATTTTTCTTTGGTGGTGCGCCAAAAAGCTGTTTACTTTTTTGCCGATCTTTATCTTTAGTTGATGGTGCATCCTTTACGATTTGGAGATGATCGTAATCTATCTTGCATTTACATTTATCCATCAAGATACATTCCATAAACTCTAATCTATCCGTACCTCCTTGAGCATCACTCAAAACATAAATAGTTCGCCCCCGGAACCACATCAGAAGCCAAATAAAGAGCTAACATGGACAGAAGGAAAGCAAAGAGTAGCACGTGGAACAAAAAGGAAGGGAGACTCACGGTTGAACTGCGATCAATTCGAGTGAGCTCTTGTCCTCGCATCCTAGCGAGGGTTCGTCAAGACATTCAATAAAAACCGAGCAGCCTTCGTGATATCAAGGTTTAAAAAAAAAAAATTTTGCTAATAAAACAGCCTTTAGGCTACTCTCAGAATAATAGTTTGTTGCTAACCACAAATTATGAGAGAAGTGGATCCCTCAACAATTTATAATTATTTGTTATTTGGTTTTTTGTGATACAGAATAGATTGTTATTTTTATAGTAGATTAAAGACTGTCACCCAATCATTTATAGAAAAAATCTGATTTTTTTTTCTAACCTATCCATTGATTCATTTACGTGAACTTACTAATGTTCTACTTTGATTTTGTCTGAATATTTATCCCCACATTCATAACTTGAACCGAAATGCAGAAGGACTCAACTAGAATATGACATAATCCGAACCAATTGCATTTGCGTTTAGTTTTGGTTAAAATTTATTTTGATGAGTATAGTTGTTCATAAATTCCATTTTGGTTTAAATTAGTTCACATCACTTTAATTGATATTTGCCTGTTAAGAATACTAAGAATGTCATATAACTTTTTTAACTTTTTTTCCCGCTCAATTAAGTGCCACATCAGAATAAAATTGATCATTTGAGTGCAAATTTCGGCAAATCATCCCACATGGATTATTATTTTATTTTTTAAAATTCTAATTTTAATTTTGTTTTTCTTTTCTCATTCTTTTAAGGCCAACAAGGGTCACTAAGAAACCCTCCCCCAATTTGGGCGACACTAGCATGGCCTCATCAATAAGGGGCAAGGCCGCAAATCACCAAATTTGGGCGAGTTGACCTCACCACTCCCCGCCCCAAGTTGGTGAGGGCATTAACAGCCTCACCCACAACCTACAAGGCTACAATGCCCTCTCCTAGGGTCTTCATAGCCACATTGGGGAAAAAAGTATCCAAATAACAAAGTTTCCATATATAGAACATCTAGTTCACAAGAGTAAGATGTACTACCGCATCTTACTCAGATTTCTAACCAATGCATAAGGCTAAGTTTGGTAGTCCGGATTTGAGTCTGGATAGGATAATTTGTTATCCTATCCAATGTTTGGGAATGTCCACCGGATCGGACAAACCCGGATACATCCGGATAAAATGCTGGATAAAAAATCCAGGGGAGGGGGTGGGATAAGCCCGGATTGGATAAGAATTTTTTTTAAGGAAAGAAAGAACTTAACAAAAAGAGAAGATATCATAAGCATCTACGTCAAATAGATGCTTCCGCCTCTCCGATTCATCGTCAGCCCTCTTCTTCCACTTCTTCTCCCATCTTCACATCTCACCGTTTTCAATGGTGGCCACTGCAAAGGTGGCCACAATTCCTAGATCTAGGGCTTTTCCATGGCCTTTAATTGATTGAATTTTCTATTTTTTAATTTTATAATTTAATTGAATATCATATTTATTTTTTAATCTTATCCTGAAGTACACCAAACACTTGATAGGATTAGATATATCCACCTTTATTATCCAAAGGATTTAATATCCTACTTTATCCTATCCTATCCTGATTATTATCCCGACGACAAAACATAGCCTAATATGTTAGTAGCGACTCCTAAATCAAATCGAATGAGAAAATCAAATTGCGATATGTTGAGATATGTCTTGAGCTTGAGCTCTAAAAAGAAAGTTTCCCAATCCAAGTAAAGTTCTTAATTTGAATAAGTTTCTTGATTGGAAATGATTTCCTATTTGAGCAATTTCCTCGTATGAATAAGTTTCCTATTTTGGATACAATTTTTGGGAAGGGTTTTTAAAGAGGAGCTTCTACTTGTAAATTACAACATAAGTGTTTGAAGTCGGTTAAATCTTGTGAGTAAGATTTGTGAATTCCTTTATGAGATTGAGAAATTATTTTGTAGGGAATTATAAGGTTAAACGATGTGTGAATTATTGGATGTCATTAGAGCTTAGGTGAATTGAGTTGTAATCTCAAGAAATTATTTGCTACTCTTGCTGTGGACATTATTGTTTGGTTTATACTCTTGTTTTGTCTATTTTATTGTTCAATCACTTGTTTCCATAACCCAATCGCTAGAGCTTAGGAAGGCCTATGCTAGGCATGGGTGTCACCTTGCGAGGGAATCGTTTGAAAAGTACAATAAAAATTTTAAACCTTTCGAAATGGTACAATCAAATTATTTTATTAACTCTGTCAATATGGTAAATAGAAAATATTGACGTTGTATTTTTATTGCTTTCTTTTTCCTATGTGGCATTTTTTTTAAATTATCAAATAAGTTAAAAAATAAAATAAATGATAGTTTTTCTTAAAAAAAAAAAAAAAAACACTAGCTGAAAAAAAGAGCCACAAGCCCTTGTTGATGGGTCACTGCTGTCATTACCCATTGTCGTAAACGGCCAAAGAAGGTCATTGGGCCTCATTGCGGTTCTTTTTTTTTTCCAAAAAAAAAAAAAAAGTTCATCATATTTCATTTTTAATCTAATTGAAGTAATATTTCAGAAATAAAATAACAAAAAATGCCATGTTAGCTTTTTTCCATTAGCCAAATTAATGGAGTAAATGAAAAGGACTTGATTGCACTAATTTAATAAATTTTAGAACTTGATTGCACTTTTTGAAAAATTTTGGAACATAATTGAGGAATTAGACAAGATGCACTTTACTATTATTACTTACATATATTTAAAGTACAAGATAGCTTATGGTTTATATAAAGACACTAGCTAGAATAACTGTAATACGATAACTTTACTAACTATAAGATAAAATGCTCTATACAGAGAAAGATAAATTGAATTTGTCAGCTTTGGAAACTCTTGCTACACTGGGCAAGAGTACAATAATTGCTTGATTGGTCTTGATCTGATTGAGAGCAACTTTTGGAATACATCCTGCAAGAGAGGCATTTTATCATGAATGATGATCTTGGACTATAAATGAAAAAATTGTTATCTTGTAAGAGGCTTTATTAGCGCATTCACGAGTTGATCATGATTGGACATATGACTCACTCTTAATAGGCCTTTGTTAACCACGTCACAAACAAAATGATAATCAATGGCAATGTGTTTCATCTAGGAGTCAAAAACGGGATTAGCACATACTTATGTAGCACCAATGCTATCATAATAGATGCTAGGTGTGGTCGAAAAAGATACTCCAAGTTTATGCAGGAAAGATTGAATCCATGTGAGCTCAAAAGATGTCATAGCAGCAATGCGATACTCAACTTTGGATGATGGACGAGCAACAAATTGTTGTTTTTGACAGCACCGCGATATAGGATTCTAGCTAATATAAACTATGTAGGAGATTATAGATTTAAGGTTATCCAAATTGCCTACCCAATCAGCATCAGAAATGCATGAAGCGATGGAGAGGGACTACTTTGTAAGTGTAGGCCAAGATTAATAGTCCCTTTGAGGTAACGTAAAACATGTTTAATAGCACTCCAATGTAACTCTATTGGTTAATGCATATACTAAGAGTATTTGTTGACGACAAAAGCAACATCAAGCTTTGTGAATGTAAGATATTGAAGAGCACCAACAATCTTCCTATATTTGGTTGCATAAGTATGAGGTGACCCATCAACAAGAGTAAGAGAGCTATCGGTAGCCATTGGGGTGGTAATCTCCTTAGCTTCTAACATGGTTGCTCAATCAAGAATGTCCCTTATATACTTGTGTCATGTGAGAAAGAGATCAGACTTTATGCATATCACCTCAATTTCCAAGAAGTGATGTAGATCCCATAGATCCTTTAGAGAGAATTTACTTGCAAAAGCTATCATAAACTTTTGCAAAAATTTTGTATTACTTTTAGTCAAGATCAGATCATCTATGTAAACTAAGAAATAAGCAATGATACCATCATATTTGTATATAAAGAGTGAGGAATCTGATTTAGATTGGATAAATCCAAATGAGATCATAAAGAAGCTAAGTGCTTGTTACTACCTACAAGGGGCTTGCTTAAGACTGTAATAGCTTTCTTCAATTAACATATGAGATTTGGATGTGATGGATTGACCAATTCTATTGGTTGATGCATATAAACTTCCTCCATAACGATGCCATGCAAGAAAGCATTGTTGACATGCAATTATAGAAAGGGCCAATTGTTTGATAAGGCCAGACAAAGAATGACCTGTATTATGGCAAGTTTGATAACTAGATTGAACATATGATCATAGTCAAGTAGGGGTGTACAAAAGAACCGAGACCCACCCAGATAGCCCAAAACCGGACTAGAACCGCCTAGAATTGATGGTTCCTAAGTGAATCGGTCTAGTTCCCGGTTCCAATTTATGGGAACCGGTGGGTACCGGTCCGGTTCCCGGTTCCATGGGCGAATCCACCCACTCGGACCGGACCGGTTATATTATAATAATATATTGATTTTTAATATTAAAAAAATTCGAAATTAGCAAATCGAAAATTTAGGACTCTAATCACCATATTGTCTTAATTCACTACTCTCCTACTCCATCTTGTCTCTCTTAGTTTAAAATCTCCCCGAGCTCCTTTTTCCTCTCCAATTCACCTCCGGATCTACTCATCTCCCTTTCGAGTCCTAGCCCAAACTCGGCGAAATAGTGAGTTGATTCTCTTTTCCCCCCTCGAACTTGAACTCTCTCTCCACGTCGTCGCCACCTCCGCATTCACTGTCACTATCATCCTCTTCGTTGTTGGGCTCGTTCCACTTCTACCTCCCCTCTTCCTCCTCCCCCTGCCCAAGCCTCCCCCCATTATCCTCATTTTCGGGGACAAGGGCGAACTCCAAGTCTAAGAATGGCTCATCATCCCCATTGTCCTTCTCATTGTTAGTCTCGAGGGAAGAGTGGGAGATGGTAGAGGCAATGGCAAAGATGGTGGTGGTGATTGAGATGGAATTGGCGCGAGGGTCACGACCTCTGCTACCACCGCGCTAGTACTTAAGAAGAATAAAGCTACCATGGTCGAGAGAGCTAGAATAAGTAGATGTGGGGAGGGCCAAAAGGAGAAGGCGTGGAGGTTGGACTAGTTCTATGGATCCACTAATGAACCAGACCGGACCGACGGTCCGATTCTCGGGTGGATCTATGCAACTAGCAAGCGATTCCCAATTCCAATTTTTTGGAATCGATTCTTAGCGGGTAGTTCCCGGTTCTAGGTCGGGAATCGCCCACCCAGACCATGCATACCCCTATAGTCAAGTCCTAGCCGTTGGTGAATCACTTAGTGACAAGTCATGCCTTGTACCAAGCTATGCTACCATTTGAGCTTTGCTTGACTTGAAATATCCACTTGCAACCAATGATATTATGATAAGGCTTAGGTGGTACAAGCCGCCATGTACCATTTCGAAGAATTGCATTACATTCCTCTGACATAGCAATGTGCTACTTTGGATCTTTTAAAGCTTGGGAAACACATGTTGGTTCAAGTAAGGGTGGTAAAGGATGTTTGGTAGCTAAATGCATCTTTTTGGATATGTAATTGTTATTCAAAGAGCAAGTGATCATTGGATGAGAACCTGTGAGTATTGATGGAATTGTGGTGGAGGGGCCAAATGAAGTGTTTGAGTCCATGGGAGGCATAGATGGAGTTCAGTGGCTAATGATGGGTTTGAACTAAAGAATGTTAAAGTGTTGTTCTCCACCAAAGTTGTGAGGCCATTCAAATCGTGATCTAAAATTTCTCCATCTATTGAACTTGAAAGACATGTTTGACTATGCATGGTATGCCTTAGCTGTCATGCGTTGGAAGAGGTGTCGGAATTCTTTGGTAAAAAATGAGAGTGTGCACAAGTACTTTAAGGTGGTAGAGACATGGATTAAGAACTAGTACAATGGAGGGGTTTAGCGTGTTTGGAGTAAGGAAAAATGGACTTATCGAACACTACATGACATGAGACAAAAACTCTATTTTGTTGAGGGTCGAATACTTGTAAGCACTTTGATTAAGAGAGTAACTAAGCAAAATACAAGGTTTCAATTGATATTCAATTTTGTGCTTGTCATATGATTTAAGTCAAGGATAACTTAGGCAACCAAAAACTTGAAGTTTCAAGTAATTTGGATAGGAACTGAAGAGAGTATCAAAATGAGATTTGAGTCCTAAGACCAATGTAGGTAGACAATTTATTAGAAATATAGCGGCTTGAAATGTGTAGGACTAGATAGAGGATGGAAGAGATGCTTGATGAAGCAATGTAAGACACATTTCAACAACATGCCTATGACGACTCTCTGCAATCCCAATATGTTGGGGTGTGTGTGGAGGTATTTGTAAATGTGTAATCCCATGAGACAAGAAAAATCCTTTTTAATTTTTATATTTTCCACCACCATCAAAGTAAAATGATACTATGGGGTTTTGAAAATAATTTCCCCCCGATTTCTTGAATTTTGGAAATAGAGCAAAAAGGTCAGATTTTTTTTTTTAATTGGGTAAGGTATAGTGATCCACAAAAATAACATAACACGAAAACCATCTATTCATTTCACTAGACAAGAACCTAAACATCACTATAAATGAGTTCAAGAGGTCATCAGCAGGACAAAATAAAAGCACCAAGCAGAAGTCTATGACTTTTATAACATTGACATGACTTGCACAAAAATCTAGAGTCTGGCTTGGAAATAAAACGAATTGACTTCGATTTTAAAAGAAATTCTAAGATCTAATGAGAGGGATGACCAAGATGTTCATGCCAACCATTGTAGGATGCACATACACCAACTATAGTGGGGGGTGGTGGATGAGTCACATGGAGTAAAGATGAAAGTTTATAGACATCATTGTTATTCAGACCTTGCGTGAGAGTAGCCCTTGTGCATAGATCCTTCACTAAAAAATGGTCAGGAAAAAATTCCACGAACGGTTAGTCTTGCAAAACCTTGAAACATATATCAAGTTTCTACTAATATCAAGAATACACAAAACATGTGACAATGAATATGAAACAGTGGGGGAGGAAAGTCTAGTTGAACCTATGTGTGTTCAAGCATCACCAATTATGATTTCAAGTAGGTCTTCATAATTAGAATGCAGAGAGAGATTTTCCAGACGTGAAGTATGAGCCATCCTTGCTTGACTTGGCAAGATAACATTGTGCTATTTGCAGTAGGAGGAGAGCAAAAATATTGTTTGGCCTAATAGCATTGCTTGGCTGAGTGGCCCACACGTTCACATAGTTGCCACCTAACTAATGCTTTTTGGATGGCCTGCTTACGATTATAATTGTTGCTCCTTCGCCAAGGAGCTTGTCAAGTTGACTGGAAGGAGTTCCAGCCTTGATTCAAAATTGGGGGCTAGTTGGTTCTCTTGTGGGAGACTCTCTTAGCAAGATTTGCAATGACAAGAGTCTATTCACCCTAAATCTCTTCCCATTTTAGATATTCCTCGAAGTCAACAAGTCTATCATGGAGTTCCTCGAAGAAAATGAGTGATTACGTGCTCTGATAACAACATAAATTTCCTTGAATTCAGAGCCGAGCCCATTTAGATCATGTAATGTTAAATCATCATCACTAATAGGAAAGTTGATGAAGGCAAGTTCATCAGCAATTCTTTTGACGACTTGTAAATACTTAGCTACTGATCAAGCATCACGTTTTCTTAGGATTAAACGGTCTTTGACACTCATGACGCGTGAGCATATCTTGTTGGCAAAGAGATGCGAAATTTTGTTCAAAACCTCATTACTGTTTTGGCAAAGACAATAAGAGGCACAATTGACTCTAAAGTGGAAAATATGATTGCATGAAGCGATAGTTTATCACAGCATACCCAATGAGAATAAGATATTTTGGCAGTAATTTTGCCATCAATAAAAATGGTATTAGACAGACATAATAAGGTTTCTTGTACATACCCTATGAGATAATAACCCAAGAGCTGAGAATTAAATTGAGCGAACCAGGAGGGACAATTCAAAGATGTTAACTTAAGGGGTAGTTGTACAACTGCATTGATCGACAGAAGCATGGTGGTGTCATCTAAAGAGGGGCTAGTGACTAGCATAGGAGAGCTTGTGTTTGAGGACTCTTATGCCATTGAAAAAAAAATTGAGCGATGTGCTTGTGAGCAGGAGGCCCTAATACTATGAAGGATTAGACAAGATGCACATTATTATTATTACTTACATGTATTGGCAGTACAAAGTACTTAATGGTTTAAAGAAAGATATCCGCTAGAATAACTGTAATACAATAACTTTCCTAATTATGACCTTTATACATGGAAAGATAAAATCCTCCATGCAAAAAAAGATAAATTGAATTTGTCAGCTTTGGAAACTCTCATTGCACTTGGCAAGAGTACTGGTACTGCTTGACTGGTCTTGATCTTATTAAGAGCAATTTTTGGAATTACTTTGCTGTTGAGAGAAATTTTCTCCAAAATAATTACATTTTGGTGACAAGTTTTAAAACTTATGATGCATTTATCCATATTATTTATTGTTAGACTTCTTTCTGAAAATGAATTTGTATCAAATCATTTGAAAGTACTAAAGGTGTGTTTGTTTGAGGGAAAGTGTTTTCTTGAAATTAGTTGTCCAAACTTTCACTCATTTGGTTTGCTAAAAATGATTAGTTAACCAAAAACACTTTCCGGTCGAAGAAAATTTCCATGCACAAAATTAGGAAAATGAATTCCTAAATATAAGAAGATCAAAACGAAGAGGATCACCAAATTGCTTCAAGTTCAATCCTTCGAATTATCCTTGGAAGTTTTCTTTCCATTTCTAAACACCTTCAACATATATAATAAAGCTAAACGAAAAAAAAAAAAAAAAAAAGAAAGAGAAAGAGAAAGTTGATTTATAATGGAAATGTTGAAGAATTTGATGTGTTTTCCAATTTTGATACTGTGTTAATCTTTAGAGAAAGAATAAATATTGAGTGTTTATGGTGGTTTGATCCATAGTAAGATTGTGTAATATGTATCAGAAAAACTATTAATTGAAAATATAATTACAAGAAAAAAGCCATAATACATAGTATTATTCCCTCAAATTATCCTTCGAAGTTCTCTTTTAGTCTCTAATCACCTTCCACTACACTTGTATCCAAATTCCCACCTGTTTTGAAATTGTTGAGAATAAGTCTCAAATTTAAGTTTGCAAAGGAAACTTGATCCAAGCAAGTTTCGAGACAAGGGGTTTCCTACATTAAATACATATATGCTACGTTTGGTTGTCCGGATTTATAATCGGGATAGGATTTGATAGGAAATGATATGAAATCTTGGGATTTTTTTAATATCCTGTTTATTGTTTTGTGAATTACAATATTAAAGTCGGATATATTCATATCATATTATGTATATTTTTTTGATATAAATGACATGTCATTATAAATGAACATAAATGTTCATATATGAAGATGGTGAAAATCTCTCATAACACTATTCCTTAATTTATTTTTATTTTATTTTTCCTCTTATTTATATTATTTTCTTTATTATTTCTTTTTTCCTCTTTCATCATTCTTTAATAAAATTTTATCAAATAATAAATGGTACTAACATACCTAAAATAAAAAAATACCTAAAATATATAATAAATATAAGCATTTAATTTATAGATTGAATGTTTATTATAAGATAGAATTAAAGTTGAATATATAAATTAAAATAAGATTAATTAAAAATAAATTTCTATTTTTTATTTTTTATTTCTTAAATTAGAATTCAAATATTATTTATATTGAAATATAATTTCAATTTTGTTAATTTAATAATTTTGTTATTCTAGAAAAATAACTTTCATATTATGGACATTAGAAATTCTATTCATATTTATCCCACCTCCTCCATGGGATAATTTTATCCTACCTATATCTCTCTTATATCCAACTTATATCCGACTTTATCCTATCCTAAGCGAGCACCAAACGTAGGATAAAATAAATCATATTTATTCCGAATTTTATCCCGACCGCCAAACACAGCCTATATTGTTACAAACTAAAGCAAACAAGACCAAAGCTGAAAAGCCCAAAAAAGAAAACTAAGGAAAAGGAGGATTAGCACATGTTACACATGATGAGACATCAAAAGTTGTTCTCTAACACAACCTCCGGGCCACAACAACAATATAACCATGCTCAAGACGATACTCCAGGAGTGCGTCTAGCTCATGCTCACTTATACACCTGTCTCCGTTCTCATCGGCATGGAGCAACACAAGAATGGCCCGCCACCCAGCCGCCAGCACCCCGAGCCTCTTGAAGACGTTCTTGAGCTCGGACCAACTAAGCCGGCCATCTCCGTTGGCATCACAACGCCGGAAGAACTCTTTCAGATTCGCTATGGAGTCAGCCAAAGGAGGATTTCTCCTCCTAGGCAAGCGCAACACTGGACGACCCATATCCCTGAGCTTTCTTTCCTTTTTTCTTTTTGGTCTCTTTTGGCTCTGGGTTTTTGGAAAGACGTGTTCTGAGATGAGTATAGGGGACCTTGCTAACGAGGACTTAAACGAGAATTAGGAGGCATATATAGGCGGGAGACGTGTCCTCTGGGCGTCCTACTACAGTACCTATTGCCTAACCAGATAGATATATGCTCTTACACGTTTTTACTGTTCTTTTCATCAGTAAAAGTAAGAAAAAAAATGTTCTGTAAATAAGATTATCAGCGGTAAAGCTGCGCGCTGTTGTGGGAAATAGATAATGTCAAGTTGACCTGATTCACAAGTGCAAAGTAATGAGAAAAATAATTGTGAAAATAAGGCTGAAGAGGCAAAGTGTTAAGATCACATTTTCTTTTTGCCGCGGAAAAAGGTCCCTCGAGAGAACTTTGAAGATTTGCATATGTTCTCTTCTTTGTTTCGTTGACTATCATAGACATTAGCGGAGAAAAACATCAATATTTTATGAAGGCAAAAAGATATTTCATGTAAGAGATAAATTAATAAAATGAGAAAAGACACATATTTATATCAGAACAAAAGCTTTAAATGGAATTTGAATTAAATGTAATATGAAAAAGATAAATCTATATTATATGGAACGCCAACCGATGCAATGTCATCTATAAAATTGTAATTGGGCTATGACAAAGGTACTAGACGGGGCATTTTTCAAAAGATCAATACCATGAAAAAACCTTTAATCGATACACTTGTAATAAATTTATCTTAAATTAAATTTTAATCATTAAAAAGTCTAAACTAGTACACATGTAACAAATTTTTGCCAAATGACTATGAAAAACCTAAAACCAGTACACTTGTGTTAAATCTATCACAAATTAATTTTCTGAACTCCAAAAACCCCAAAATGGTACATTTGTGATAAATGTGCTATCCGTTAAATTGGATTAATACCACAAAAATTATAGAATTAGTATAACTGTAACAAATGGAGAGTAAAATTCCAAACTAGTACACCAATCAACTGTCACATGTCATCCAACTTAATATTTGACATTAAAATTTAACGGAAACTAACATAGAGTAAATTTGTCATAAGTGTACTAATTTGGGATAAATTTGTCAAAGATATAATCTCTTATGGTCAAAAATTAATTTGAGGTAAATTTATCCTAAGTGTAACAATTTATGTTTTTCATGGTATTAACCATTTTTCAAAACATCTCAAAAAGACATGTCGTGCATACTTGCCTTCATCTTTCCATCGAAATTAAGAATAAGGTTAACTATTGAAAAATTTTCCAAAAAATCCAAAACATATTATTCGAAGACCAGTTCAGTTCTAAATCTTGCAATTGTGCCAATTTAGTCATAAATATTTGAACTATTTGCCAATCAAGTCATAAACCTTTCAATTGTGTCAATCTAGTCCCAAATTTTTTGATTTATCAACTTAGTACTAAATCTTTTGATGATTTGTAAATTTAGATTTTTCAACCAATTTTACTTGAAAATCGCTAATTCGGACACTGGTTGTTCTATGTTGCACAACTCGTGGACAATTTTTTTTTAATTTTTTTGAAGATTTATTATTTTTTAATTTTTTTTCTTTTCTCTTTGTTTTATTTCTTCTTCTTTTTTTTCCCTTCTTCCTCCGCCAGAGGCTAGGCTACTTGTGGGCCAAAAGTGAGGCTTGGCAACTGGCAAAAAAGAAAAAAAAGAAAAAAGTCAAGAAATTTTTTAAATAGTCTACGTTAAAATCAGCTATCCTACACGCCACCCGTGACACGTAGAATGGCTTACGCTGACTAGACCGCTATATCTTAGATTTTGAGTCAAAATTGGCCATAAGAAAAATTGCCATAAAGTTTAGAGCTAATTTTTTTCACCGTATAATATTTTTTTCAATAAATAATAAATTAGCCCAATCTTAAGCACGTAAATAGTCTTTAAATATGAAATATTCAAAGAATGTAATTTGAATAAGAAGATATAAGAAGATAACGAATAAATTGAGCATAATTATATATGGAAAGATAATTGCAGCTCAATAACTAATACAAATACATATGCATATTTATATTCTCTCCCCATTTTTGTCATAATCAAAAAGCGATAACAATGGAAAAAGTATCACATAAAGAATATAAAGCGATAACAAATATATCTTACATGAAACACAAATTTCAAAAAATCAGCTTTTACAAAGTAAGTCGAATATCAAAAATATGTAATATAGCTCATTTCGCTCATATATATCAGTAATTATCCAATAAAAATCACGGATGCATTATAAAATTCACTTACCATTTTTATCATATAATAAAACAATAATGTAAATAAGAGATTAATGACAAAAAATAATAAAAGATACACTAACCGGATTTTTTAGAACTTGACAAGTTCTAAAACATTTACCATTTTCTTCCTGCCATAATAATCAAGATCATGATCACTTCAAAAAGATTTTTCCATAATTGATCAATACTTCACCTCAATTTGTTGTCATTTTGAGGTGATCACAATTCTTTCCCTTTCTTTTGGATTCACTTTCTCCCTTGTCAATAGGACAATATTTGCGAATAGCATTAATTGCGACTTGTGCACATTGAACATAATATTTTTCTATTATTTATTTTGTAGCGACAACATTTGCAATGATTGTTTGCTTTTTCAAATTTGAGGTAGAAATTTGTTTTCTTCAATCAAGCTCGTCTCAAATTTAATCTGCATAAACTCAACAAACTTTTTGCACAAATACGTTGTTATAATATTCACATAATAGATAATGCCCTTTCTTCAAATAAATAAATTGAATAGCATAAATTATTTAAATTTAGGGACTTGCTCAATAATTTGTGAGACCTTTACATAAGGAAGAGAATTTTTTAGCCTCCAAAAAATAGTATAGAATCTCCACAATTTTCAAAATCGAGCTTTCCAAGATCCATATAGAAGATTCTTTTGCCACCTAAGATATATGTTTGAAATGCACCATTGATTAAAAATAATCATTGCCAATCTTCACATGAGATATATTTTTTATTGCACCAAAATTTGCATAGATTCGCAATCATTCTTCCCTTATAGAATTTCCTGCAATGAACTCATTTCCTTTTTGGTATTCATGAATTTGGATCATTCCTTGACGTTAGAGCAAAATATAAAATCTCCATAGATAATAAAATATTCTTTCTTAATTCATCATAACATATTATTTAAGGAAAGAACATTATGCACAATAATATAATGAAAAAGAAATTCTCACTTAATCAAAGCACTATAAAATTAGATAGAATAAAATTCTTGAATATCTAAGAAATAATATTTTGCATAATAAATTAATATCATGTAAAATAGATTTTCACTTTGCAAAATATGACCAAATCATAAAATCAAACCAAATAAACTCAATTGTCTCTAAGCAAAATATCAAATCAATCACATGTACTAGATCAAATCCAACTCATGAATAAATAAATAAATAAATAATCACATAATTCTTCATTCAAGAGAAAATGCTAGTACAAACACCTAGAGGGGGTGAATAGGTATTCAAAAAAAAAATCTTGACAAATAAATGCGGAATAAAACAAGTTGTGAGCAAAGTTTGAATAAGGATCAGAATTTGACAAATGAGCTACATGACTTTTGGTAGATGTTCAAAATCTGTTATGCAATGGAACAGATTTTTGAAATAACTTATAAGTATGCAACAAACTTAAATAATATGAGTTAAGAAAAGAAAAGATCGCACACGAAATTTATACATTGTTCAATTGGGTTTCATAACTTTTTAATGGATTGTTTGAGCACAATGACTTCTATTAAATGTTCACTTAATATTTCTAACACCCGTGATGAACGTTTTCTTTAAAATTTATAGCACTCAAGCGATCTATTGAAAAGTTATGGCATTTAATTGAATGTTGTGCAAAAGTTATGTCATTTAAATGGTCGATTGAAAAGTTATGATACACAAATGATTGATTGAAAAATAATGACACTCAAATTAGTGATGCACGAAAGTTAAAGTAGTGTCTTTTCCTCATTTGGAGGGTGTTGCGAGGACTTGGTTACTTTCCAAGCAGAGAGAGATTCTATTGTCAGCGCCAAAATGTTAATTATATACTCCTTCCCCTTCGGTAAGGTAGGTCCAAAATCTTGCTAGGGCTAGTTCTCTTATATGGCCAGAATTTGAAGTATCTGAAGTACTCAATGCGTGTGTATAATATATACAATTGGAGAACAGGTTCTCATAATGATTAGCTCCTCCCTAGGGTGTGTACCCTAGACTCAGATAATCTATGAGCGTAGAGTATAGAAAGGAGCAACAAAATGTCTAATCTTTCATGTTATGTGTTTACTCAAAGCTAAAGAAGAAGTTTTTCCACCTTTATGATCTGATTATCAATTTTAGCCGAGTAAATTGGACATGAAACTGTTAAGGTTAAACCCTTATTCACTGTGTAAAAGGTCCTCTTTTCAGCATCTTTGCTTGTTAGATTATTCATTGCAAGTGCGACTTGTTCCATACGAACGAGAATTTCTTCAAAATGTCTCGCTTCTTCGCTTGATTTTTCAGGTCTAGATTCTTCCTTGACTTTTCAAGTGACACATCGCTTTCAGTCTGAAAGCTTTATACACGTGGTGTTTCTTCCTCATCGATTGGAAGATTCCTATCTGATTCTTTGTGCTTAAAAGTTTTGTGCTTGAAAGGTACTCATGGGGAGAAACGAATCAAACCCTATATGATAAAGTAATTTGTCATAAAATAAAAAGCTTATGAACTCCAATGATTAGATACTATATTATATTGCTGATGTTAAAATTATGTCTTGAATTTGAACTCGAATAAAAAATCTTATTTTTGGAAATTAATAATAAAGAAAAAATGGAAATCGACTGCACAAGGAAAATATACGAGAATCGTGATGAAGAAGCGGAGGTTTTTTACTGTGCGTTGGAGCGTGTGGCTGAAATTGGAAGGTCCACTAAGGACTTTGAATTTGACCGTGACTTGGTCAACATGGGTTCTCATACATAAATATATCTTTCAAGCTGAATTGCAGTTTTCTAGGAAGCGCCGCCTGTACGTGAGTGCTTGGAGGAAAGCCATTGTTGATGGGCGCGGATAGCGGGTTTTCTTCTTGAGTTTCGTTCATTTAATGACACCAGAAGTTTTTAGCATTCAAGCCAAATTAAATTCTTTTGGTAAGAATTTGAATATAATTTTTTCATGAGATTGAGAGATTATTTAATGAAGAATTATGGGCTAATATTAGGTATAATTGTAGCCTGAAAAATATTTAGGGTGTTTGAATAATTCAAGTATAGTCATAATCTCCATTATATTGCTTGATATATATTGCAATTTGTTATTGTTCTCCCTCTAGACATATGTTTCTACTATCAAATCATGTATATCTGATATTCGATTTATTTATTTTTTATTTCGTTTATTTTATTATTCGATTGCTTGCTTTTCGCAATAGCTGCTATATAAAATACTTTTTGGTTTGAAATAAGTTGATCATAAATGATATTCGGTTTACTTAAATTGCAAGGATTGATTGCAAAAATCCCATGTCCAGGTCACAAGTGAATCTGTGAAGTTGATAAAAGTCAAATTGCGAATCCCCTCGTTAAATCAAAGCTTCCAACATAGGGAATAATAGAACTGTTGAACACCCAAAAACAAAACAAAATATGCCTGTACCAACTCAAATGTCGATTTGTCCATGGAAAAGCCATCAGGTGTGACTTTGGGGTTGATCAACAAGAGTAAGAAATAAACTAATCCAGGCAAATTCTAAGGAATAATAATGTAATCTTTATTAAAAATTTCCAGTTGTATTAGATGGCGAAGCATGAAATCTGGGACTATTGAAGGGTGAAGATGTAGTATACCCATATGCTAACTCTATCTCCTGTTCCCATTTCATCGACCTTTACATTCAAAATAACCAATCTAAGAAAACCCTAGTAGATATCCGCCCCTCCTTCTCCCTCTTCTCTCTCTCCCCTCCACCAAGCTTAGCCCCTTCGCCCCCATCGTCATCGCGTCTTCACGTGCACCGTGTCTCCACCGGACGGCCAACCACCTTCGTACAACTAACTACTCTTAACTCTTTTTACAACCAAGTTGTCAATCCTACTTGATCTATGAATCAAACTCTATAAACAAATGGTGTTTGATATTTTAATACTCATTTTACGTGAAAGCCGAATCAAGAACTACACGTAAAATTTGATTTATAGAGGGCTGCACACATAAATTAAATTGGATTAGAAACTGCATCTAATCCTATATTAAAAGGATCGATCTAAAAACTAAAATTAATAATTGGAGGAAAACCCAGACATTCGTGCAAATTCCATAGAAAAGTTATGTACAGTGCTATTAAATTTATCATGGTAAGTGCTAGGGCAATGATTATCTTTTTATTTCTTTGTAGGCTTCTTGGGAGGGGTAACGTCAAGATAACAGTCCAGTTTTATTCTGATGGATACATAAAATCGGAGATTAACAACTGATTCGACATTGTGGGGCCAAAAGAAAAAATTAGAGGCGAAAAATTTTCCCAAATTTTCAAGTTTATCTTATAATACCGTCTTCTTTGACTAAGTCACTGACATCTACCCCATGCCTTCCTATTATCGTCTTGGCCGCTTAACCAAGAAGACGAGACATTGTTGTTGTTTTCTTTATGGATGGAATCAATTGCTAACAGAAATAAAAAAGTTCTTTTGGAAGTGAGGCAACAGAAGTATCCCCGACCAGGTTCAAGTAACTTGATCTAATTCGATGTAATCGCATAACGTTGAATAAATCTCACTTGAGGTCACTATCTGTATTCTAGGGCATTTTGTAATGGAGTCACAAAACTTTGATCTCACTCTCTCAATCATATAACTTCCATTTTTTTTAGTTGTAGTTAATGAATTTTGAGTGAAGTCCTTCCATGTCTTGAAATCATATGAAGCTGTATAGAACTTCAGGGTGCATCGAATCGTCAGTTTACACATCAGGGTTCAATTTTGCGCAGCTTCTTATGATGGAAAGCTTAATATGATCTATAGAGACTTGCTTACTCCACAACACATAAGAAAGCTGCAGAAATCTTGAAACGGAAGGGATCATCACTGACGACACGTATAACCAATACATGTCCATGCAAATTGAGGCCAACTAAAAAGAGCCAGCTCTCTGACCAAAAGAAAAAGAGAGAGAGAGAGAACTAGCCCTGCTTCTTGGGTAGGATAACCACATAATCATGTTTCACGGCGAATTCAAGAAGTTTGTCGAGTTCATGCTCGCTGATGCACCCGTCTCCGTTCTCATCCGCAAGGAGTAGTGCCTGAAGTGCCCGCAATGCAGGAGCCGTTGAGCCGAGCTTCTCGAAGACGTTCTTGAGCTCGGCACGGTTGAGCCGGCCATCACCATTGGCGTCGAAGCTCCTGAAGAAATCTTTCAGCTCCCTGACAGTGCCTGCCAATATGCTCTTCTTCTTCATCCATGACATAAATGCCGGACGACCCATTATTATTATGTGAGTGAGGTTGTGAAGTAATGGCCTGTGGTGGTGCACACTAAAGAGACTAGGCTTATATATAATTCACCTGATGTATTTCTCTTAATTAAATAAAGCTACTTGCCTAACTTCTTGCTTTAGCTTTTTCTTTTACTTGAGAATATAGGAGTGCAAACGCAGAGATCCAGCCATCTGTAAGGGCATAAAGCACCTTACAAGCCCCAAAAGCTGATTAAGTTTCGGCTTTTGACCTGTTGATGTGGTTTTAACTCAGAGAATTTGGCATGTAGTCAGTAGAATTTAAATAGGTGACCTCTAATTCTTAAAGCTTGAAAGTCCCCTGGCGGCCAACCAACTACAACAATCTTAAAGAGTTTTGCTTAATTTTTAGTTAAAAGTTGATGGTCAAGAGGGCCCATGATAGTGTCGGAATACCTTAAAAGAGGGCCGCTGATAGTGTCGGAATACCTTAAAAGAGGGCCGCTGATAGTGTCGGAATTCCTTACGAGCCACCCCTTCTAGGTAGACCACACCCTTTTGGCTCTTGGGATGGCTACGACTGTTTTTTGGGAGATTCTTTAACGATAAGTATCAATTATGTGCTCCGAGGAAAAGCATTTAATGTATCATTCATATGTCATGTTACGTATCGATGGTGTATCATACATCCATTCAAATATTATTGCTAAACATGAGTTTCTGAATATAAATTCAGAATGTCAACATGCGACTAAGATTGATGACACCGCATCGATAGGTCTGATGATGTCACCATACTATTATAATCTTTCCATGATCCTTATTATTTCATCATTTAGTTGCAATAGTTCTCCAATGCTTAACCTAATTCGTACTAGGAACTCCTCATATAAGTAAAAAGGTCACTTTTATTCAAACTAGACATAAACTTGGTCTTTACCATATTCTTTTGCTAATTTCTATTTTGAGTAACCATAGAGGAAGTGCATATGATCAATTTTTAGATGTTTTTGCAAGGTGTGAATTGAAAAGAGAACTTCTCATCCGACGACAGGTATTAACTTATACATCTAAATATTTTACAGCTTAATGAATATATTGTAAGAGTTTTCTTGATGTGGACTAAATTAATTGATATTGTAATTTACTGTTTTTATGGTCACCATAAAACACGGTTGGTCTAAGGTGAGATAGAAGGCTTCTTAATTAGTCTAATATGGGCTAGCTAGTGTGGGTCAAGTTGAGCTGGCCTGTAATGAGAGGGACTGGCTGGAAACTCTATAAATAGTGCTCAAGTCTCTCCTCTAACCCTAATTCTCACATATATCCTCACCTAAGGGGTGTTTACCTAACGCTACACGTGAGGGGACCGCCTCATTGAGCCAGTGATACGGAGGGTAATAGAGGAGAATGACTTGATGTGTGAATCCCCTTGATATGTGGATAATCCCTTTTCTGCTTCCGCTTTATGTTTGATGGATCCCAAAACATGTGCATTAATATTTCTACTTAATTATGCATGTTCTTGTTTTGGTTATGAGATCTTAGGGTTGCACAATTTGCGTTAAACATGTGGTATCAGAGCCTTCATAACCCTAGAACTCGAACGCATAGTGATTTTGCCATAATTTGTGATTTTCGTGATTTTTTGTTCAATAAAAATAAAATTAAACCATAAATTCGGATTGGACTCAATGAGATGAGCAAGGCGGTCGGCGGCACATCATCGGAGGAGGCTGCACACGCCCCCATGCGCAACCACACGCCGCCTAGGCGTCGAACGCGCGCCGCGTGTGAGCTCCATGCGCCGCTCACTCAGGCGGCACGTGTGGGCACATGCAGCCTCCAATTGGCATGTGAATGGTGGCATTAGGTTCAAATGATCATCCTCTACGTCCTGGTGTATTTATTTTACATGTTTGATAATTTTATGGATGTGAAAATACATACAGAACCCTATATACATGTATTTTTAGTGTATTTTTGCGTATTTTTCTTATATTTTCTGTGATTTTGGAAATATAAGTATTGGGTTATAGGTATGTTATCACATAAACATTATAATAGTGTGATTCATCAATAAAAATTAAACTTTATTATAAACTAAAGCATTGATTATAAAATTTTTGTTGTTTAAGCATACTTCTTTACACACTGGTAATCTTTGAATGATGGACGTCTTAAGAACTCATGACCAAATTGATTATACTGATTAACATATCTACTAAATGTGGGTAATGCATGTCAATTAAGTTACTACAGATTGTACATGAACTCATCTGGTCACTTGTTAATGTCTATCAAGTTGAATATTTTTATGGTTAAGGAATATGACAATATTAACGTAGAGCAATAGTATCTATTGTTAAATTTTAGATATTTGGTTCTCTGGTTTGATTAAATTAATAGGCCACTGGTTGATTACAATGATAATTTGTTACTTAAAAATTGGCTAATAAATTAGTTGTTGGCCTTGGAGTTATTTTTGTCTTTATGAACTCATGAGTGATAATGGATCAGCTGTCAAGCTTGTCAATTTGGTGTACCATGTATTTCTATTGATGTTAATCTGTGAGAAATATTTTAGATTAGCATTCTTTTAATGTTATTCTAGTAGTTAGTAATTGGGGTGCACAAGAGATGCTTACTTCTATGTTATGAGAAGTTTCTTGTGTTGCTGTCATTGGTGATCTCATTAGGAATCTATCTTTCAAGTTCACTATATATATATAAAGATTTTATTAATTAATAAAATAATGTAATTAGCATGATATGTGATTTTAGTGATATGATGCCTCTATCACTAAAGTTAAAATTATATGTATATGGTGTATGTGAAGAGTAAAGTTTATATTTCTGGTATGAGAGAATTTCAATGATTCAATTGAGTAGTGACCACCAAAGTGACATTCTTGATTGGATTTGAGAAATTTCGGTCTCGTATGATGATTGGGATGTCTCATGTTCAATGATTTGCAAAGATTGTGTTTAAAACCTAATGACATATACATCTTGTATATGGTTAAAAGGTTGTTTTTGAAAGTTTTTCATTTAAGGAAAATGACCGAGATAAAGAATTAAACAATTACAATTAGTCTTAAAAGGTTATCAGGTTTAACAGTGGCCGTGAGTATTTTGGCAAGTATGACAATGCGAAATAGCTTAAAGAGTCATTTGTCAAATACTCAATAGATTCTGAGGTGGTAATTTAATTACTATACCTGAAAATCCTGATAAAAATATTTGGCCGAAAGGCATAAATGCACCATATTGAACATGGTGATGAGTATGATTAATAAGATTAATTTATCTAGTCTTTTGTGGGCTGATATTTTGAAAGTAACATTTTCATATACAAAAATAATTTTATAAATTTTTTTGAGTTATAGACTGGACATAAATTACTCGAATCATATGAAATTTAGAGGTGTCATGCAAAAGTGAGGTTATCTAATTCCAATATTAAGTGTGTTGGAATTCAGATCCACTCGGAATTATTTTATATCTTATCTAGATTGTTAAAAGGATATTGATTTTATGACCCTAAAAAAAAAGGTGCAAGAATTATAAAATCACATACTCTAAAATTTCTAAAGATTGACGTAATTGTAGAGGATAGCTACTCTCAGACTATTAAAGATAATAGTATGATAGAGGTTACTATGTTTTTGTCTTTACATATACAGATAATTATGGAATCTCCTGTACCATAAATTAAATTTGTTGAGATTCAATGTACTATTCTTGATATACTTTATAATGAAATTTCTTAAACCTCTCAATGTAGAATAAAGTGGTTGCAGCTTTATTAAGGAAATTTGTTAGAGAAAGACAATTAGTTATATCATCAGACTATATAGTCTATTTGTGAGAGCATGATTACAATATCCATTATATGGTTGATGTAATGGCATATTTATAAATGTCGTTTCTTATTTTTAATCAACTATGTGATTAGATGCCATAACAGGCGATATACAATCTATGAAATATCATAGTGTTTGGAAACTAACTTACTTGCCTAAAGATCATAAGTTCATTAGTTGCAAATTAGCGTATAAAACTAAAAGAATTTCAAAAAAAGATTGTGGAATTTAAAGCCAAATTGGTAATTAAAGTTTTCACTCTGAAAGTAGGGTGGATTATTTATAGTAAAGAAATAATTATTTCTTTGAATATTCTTTCAAAGTGAACGTGGCATTAATAATTTATTTTGATATGGAGTTACGCCAAATAGATACAAAATCTATATAATGTAACTAGATGATTTTGCAGCAGATATTTCAAGTAAACTTATATATAAACTGAAAAGTTTTATTCATAGTTTTAAGCAAGTTTCCAGAAAATATTATTAAAGTTTCATAGTGTTATTATTTTGTTCAGTTGGGAACAAAGTAATTCAATATACTGCAAGATCAATGGGAGAAAATTTATTTTTTCTCATACTCTATGTTACATAATAATTTGCTTACAAGTTGTGACCTTGAGATATCTTATATCATTTGTACTGAGATCTATAAGGATTATTTTTGCTATATTATATTAGAATTTCTCGGAAGACATTTGCTGATTGTATATTGGAAATATTCAATATACATTATTGCAAGTTAGGAATTGCTCCTATTGGAATTGCTCCTGTTGTTAAGGATGATGGACTGAATCTATCACATTGTCCTTATTTAGATATTGAGAAAATCTAATTAAATGGTGTACCTTGTGTCAGTGCACTTAAAAGTATAATGTATGCTTGAATTTGCACTAGACTAAATATCGTCTATGTGATGGGACTTTTAAGAATATATCAGTCAAATCCAGGACACGATCATTGGGTTGCTGCTAAGAAGATTTTAAGGTACTTAAATAAGACAAGAGATTATATGCTAATTTATAGACATGTTTAATTCTTGCAACTAGTAGGGTATTTAGATGTAAACTTTGTTGGTTGATAGGATGACATAAAATCAATAACGAAATACATATTTAGGTTAGCAAGAAGTGCAGTAAATAAAGTCCTATGTTATATTCTACTATGTAAGCAGTGTTGGTAACTTTCTTTTAGGCTATTACTTGGGCTATTACTTGGGCTATTAGGTTCCATAACCTCATGACAGAGTTAATCGTTTTAATTTTATGGATGGATCCATATGGTTGTATTAAGATAACAAATTTGTAGCATTATTTATTTATTACAGAGGTCTCAAGGGGTATAAATATATGGTGGTCAAAATTGTTGACCAAAAGCAAACGGTACAGAAATGTGACATTTTAATATAACATATTTTTATAGATGATGTGATTGCAGATCCACTAACTAAAGGCCTACGCCCATGTGTATTTGAGCGATATGTCGTTAGCATGAGCCTAGGAGCATTATGAGATGCTGTTGTTTAGTGGGAGCTATTTTGGCTTTACTCTGATAAAAGTTTCATCTGTGTTCGTTACACTTTGTAACGGTTTGATATGTATCAACTTTTGTATTCAATAAAATATTTTTGAATGTGTTATTATGTCAAATATATATTGATAAAGTCTCAAGGGGTTGTATAAACCTTGAGTAAAGGCTAAAGGCATCCGGGCATCCGGGCATCCTGTTATTAGCCTTGTGCATATGTTTTGTGATACATAAAGAAATGTTAACCATAAGGACAATAAATATTTGGGTTCATTGGAACCATAAAGTATTCTCTAGTAGCACGAGTTTTTGTGACACCTAAGGTAAGAGAATGGTGACTGACAAATGTGATCTCTTTATGAGAGATGTTATTTATTTGTCACACTACCATATTGAATCCATATCAATAAAGTTGAGAACATTTGTGACCATGGAAGGCTATGTGTATATACATGCAATTACCACCATGATTCGGTGTTTAAGACTTTATGGGATAGGATTGACTATTAAGAATTATCTTTGGACCAAATGTGCACACATACAGTATAATTTCAATTAATATAGTCCAAGTGGGAGAATGTAAGAGTTTTCCTGATGTGGACTAAATTAATTGATATTGTAATTTATTGTTTTTACGATTACCGTAAAATATGATTGGTCTAAGGTGAGATAAAATATTTCTTAATTAGTCTAATATGGGCTAGCTAGTGTGGGTCGAGTTGAGCTTAGCTCGTAATGAGAAGGACTGGTTGGAAATTCTATAAATAGTGCTCAAGTCTATCCTCTAACTCTAATTCTCACATGTATCCTCACCTAAGGGACGTTTACTTAACGTTACACGTGAGGAGGCCGCCTCATTGAGCTAGTGAATACGGAGGATAATAGAAGAGAAGGACTTGATGTGTGAATCCCCTTGATATGTGGGTAATCCATTTTCTGCTTCCGCTTTATGTTCGGTGGATCCCAAAACAGGTGCGTTAATCTTTCTACTCAATTATCCATGTTCTTGTTCTGGTTATGGAGATCTTGGGATTGCGCAAGATCAGCTGTCAAACTTGGCAATTTGGTGTACCATGTATTACTATCGATGTTAATTTGTGAGAGATATTTAAAATATATGACTCGATGAGACAAGCAAAATGGTCGGTGGCGCGTCGCCGGAGGAGGCCGCACACGCCCCCATGCGCGGCCACACACCATGCACTCAAGCGGCATGTGTGGACGTGTGGAGCCTCCAATCGGCGCATGGATGGTGGCGTTAGGTTCGTATGATCATCCTCTACGTCCTGGTGTATTTATTTTACATGTTTGATAATTTTTATTGATGAATCATACCATTATAATGTTTATGGGGCTAATTCCATAAATAAAAAAAAGCACGAGCTTTAGGTATTGTCCCAAATATAGCCGAACTTTATTTTGTCTAAAAAAAAAGCACGAACTTTAGGTGTTATCCCAAATCTGGCCCGAACTTTATTTTATCTAAAAAAAAAAGCACAAACTTTAAGTATTGTCCCAAATCTGACCCGAAATTTATTTTGTCTAAAAAAAAGGCACAAATTTTCACTTGTGTCTCAAATCTGGCCATCTGTTAACCCTCATTCCATAGTCATCCGGCATGGTACTTTGGCGGAGAGAGAGGACATGTAAAAAAACGCTGCAACAAGTTTAAGGTTCACTTGTCTAAGAGAACCAAGAGTGAGACTATAGGTAATGATTCTTTGTCATTTGTTTATGAATCCAATCTATCTGAAGTTCCGACTAATTCTTGGTGGCTAAATAGTAGTGCAACTAATCATGTTGCATTTATCATACAGGGATTCATAAAGCGAAGGACGCCAAATCAGGATGAATCAAAGCTCACTGTTGGAAACAGCGTTGGAGTTGACATCAAGTTCATGGGAGATATTATTTTTGATTTTAGATTCTGGTTGTCGGATGGTGTTAAGAAACACTTTTAACATACCTTCTTTTAGTGGAATTTAGTTTTTGTGTCTTGTTTGGACATGTGTAGTTACTATTTTGAAATAAAGAGTAATACTATTTCCATGTTTTATGATTCAAATAAAATTGGGTGTTGCAATTTATCCGATGGATTATATCGATTAAGTTTATCTCCCAACGACATGTACGTTGCTTATTCAACTGAAAAATGTGTTTCCAAAATGCCTCTATCTAAGGAACAATCTTATGCATTGTGGCATAAACGTCTTAGTCATATCTCTAAAGAAAGAGTAGAAAGGCTTATCAAGGCTGACATCTTGCCTACTCTTAAAGGTGATTAAGAGCCTTGCGTAGACTATTGCAGAGGTAAGATGATTGAGATAAAGAAGAAATCCGTCGTACAAAGTTCAGACTTGTTAGAGGTTATTCACACTGATATTAATGGACCATACACAGCTACTTTGTGCAGAAATTTTTATTTCATCACATTTATTGATGACTATTCCCGATATGAATATTTATACTTGATTAAAGAAAAGTCCGAGTCTCTTGACAAATTCAAGATTTTTCGAACTGAAGTGGAGAAACAGTTGGTAAAAGTTATAAAGATTGTTAGACCTGATCGTGGTGGTGAGTATTTTGGTAGGCACAGTGATGCTGGACAACTTAAAGGGCGGTTTGCTAAATACTTAGAAAATTCTGGGATAATATGTCAGTTTACTATGCTCGGAAGCCCTGAACAAAATGGTGTAGCTGAAAGGTGCAATCGTACTCTTATGGACATGACGAGAAGTATGATTAGTATTACCAATTTACCTAATTTTCTGTGGGGTGAAGCTTTGAAAACGGCTCTTTATATTCTAAATCTCGTTCCTACTAAAGTAGTTCTATTGACCCCTTTTGAGTTATGGACTGGACGTAAATCTAGCTCGAATCATCTTAAAGTTTGGGGATGTCCAGCAGAAGTAAAGTTATATAATTCAACATTGAGTAAACTGGATTCCAAAACTACTCGGTGTTATTTTGTGTCTTACCTAGATCATTCAAAGAGGTATCGATTTTATAACCTTAATGGAGGTATAAAAATTGTGGAATCTCATATTACAAAATTTCTGGAATTTAATGTAGCTGAAAAGGATAACTGCTTACAAGCTATCGAAAATGATAGTATGGTGGGGATTACTGGATCCTTGTCTCAACCTATGCAGACAACTATAGAGCTTCCTGCACCACAAACTGACCCTATTGTGGCTCAGGATCCTATTGTTGAGATAGTTCCTAATGAAATTCCTCAAGACCCTCAAATTCAGAATGAGGTTGAAGTAGCTCAACTCAGAAGATCAACTAGGGAAAGACGTTCTGTCATGCCCCGATCCTCGGGCACGCGCACATCCTTCACACTTGGTCGATTTTATAATGCAATATCACAAGACAATGTATCGCCAACCCTTTCATTTATTAAGCACATGCGGAAGCAGTTAAAATCCTTAGACAATAAAATGATAGGATAGAAAAGCAAGGCCATATTTTTAATATTGAAATTTATAACCAAACTTTTATACAAAACACAAACCAGAGCACTCTACAACTTTTTACTCTAAACTTTAATCACATCAAAAAGGAGATCTCAAAAGAAGATAAATTCTCAGCCATCTGGGCCGTACTCAAGGCCCCTCTCGGGACTATCTTCTTCTTCCAAAAATCCTTCTCCTCAGATCTCACCTCCGAGTTCTCCTTCATAGACTTCTCCTCCTCAGCTTCTCAGCAGGGTCCTGAAATGGTTTCCCCAAACTGGGATGAGACTATGTCTCAGCGAGTTCTACCCCACTAAACCCGATTAGTAAATCATTATACTATAGGCTGCTTAAACACGCACAAGGCAGAGGACTTACCTTGGCCTCAGATCCCACCTGCAAGTCAGTACAATTCACAATAGGCACTCATTTACCCAAAACAAATCGAACCAGTCGATTACATGTCATACAAATCAATCCCCACTGTGGGATATTTAAAAGCTAGGCCACACGTATTCTCCAGGACGACATTCTAGGTCTCCGAGCCACGTGCCTCGAACCTTGGGCCCACATGCATTCTCTAAGGTGACCTCTTCGCCAAGGTGGTACATCAAGTCACCGAGCCACGTGCCCTTTTAGATGCTATTTCAGAATACTGGATCCACGTGCATTCTCTAAGGCACTCAATTGCCAAGGTGACGAATCGATCACCGAGCCACGTGTCCTTTTACGATGCCCGGGCCCACGTGCCTTCTCTTAGGTGCTATCTCACCAAAG
Source organism: Eucalyptus sideroxylon (assembly GCA_014182405.2). Classification (NCBI taxonomy): domain Eukaryota; kingdom Viridiplantae; phylum Streptophyta; class Magnoliopsida; order Myrtales; family Myrtaceae; genus Eucalyptus; species Eucalyptus sideroxylon. The sequence goes on from CM024553.2 coordinate 34,390,421, forward strand.
TGATGCATCAATTCACCGAGCCCACGTGCCCTTTTAGATGCCTAGGCCCACGTGCATTCTCTTAGGTGCTATCTCACCAAAGTGATGCATCAATTCACCGAGCCCACGTGCCCTTTTAGATGCCTGGGCCCACGTGCATTCTCTTAGGTGCTATCTCACCAAAGTGATGCATCAATTCACCGAGCCCACGTGCCCTTTTAGATGCCAAACTCTGTCACCGAGCCACGTGCATTCTCCAGGACGACATACCGAGTCTCCGAGCCACGTGCATCTCTCAAGCGACCTTTTCGCCAAGGTGACATATTCAACCACCGAACTCACGTGCATTCTCCAGGTGATATTCCAATTCACCGAGCCCACGTGTCCTCTTTCAAGTGATTACCAATCTACTTTCAATACCGACAACCAATGCCCAACGATTTCTCAATCAAATAATTAAATCAACTCAACAAAGAATAACATACTTGACCATTTACCAATCAACAATTCAATCTCAATCAATTTCAATCAATTTAGGGTAAATCCCTAAAATATCACAATTTATTCAATTCCATACAACGTGGAGCTCAAATAAATAAGCGGAATATGCCACGACGATTAGCACGAGATTTCCGTCGTCGGCCATCAAAATCTTAATTTCCGAAAAATAAATAATTTATTTATTAATTTCGAAAATTAAATAATTAATATTAAAAATTCAATTTAGCTCAAAATAAAACCCGATTAAATAAACTGACTTCACCACGGTCATCAGCATAATTTTCCGGTTCTGGACCATCTCAGTTGAATTTTCGGAAAATAAATAATTATTTAATTTAATTCCGTAAATTAATATTTAAATACTAAAAATTCCACTTAGGCCCGAAAAGCCTAATTGGAGCCCACTAATGGTCGGGAAAAATCCCGAGGCACTTCCAATAATTAGTAGACCACGTCTACTTGCTAATTGCGCAATCAATTTATCTAAATCGTATCACAATTGACTAATAATTGCTAATTTATTCTAATCTAACAACCTAAACATAATTAATTAAAATTAAACCAACCTTAAGCATAATTAGCCAACTAATCCTGGATTAGTGAGATTACTCACCAAATCGCGCGCAAATCGGATCAATCCGACGGGGGCGACGCGAGGAATGATTCTTCCTAAAGCGACTCACGGATTCGAGGCCCGGAAACGGCCCAAAAGCGGGCCCGAAGTCACTGGATACCCACTTGGCTACTTGCTAATCAAGGCTGGCCGAGACTGGTCCGGCGGCTAGGGCGGTGAGGGGAGGCCGGCGGAGGGTGAGGGGAGCTCCGGCGGAGCTGGGCGGTGGCCGGAGATGGTCGGACGAGGCAAAACGGTGACTAGGTTGCGCGGGGGAGGCGTTGCAGCGGGCGACAGGCGCGGGGCATGCTCGGACGGTGGGACGGCGGCGAGCGGCGGGCGTGCAAGCGGTGGTGCGGCGGTGGGACGAGCGGTGACGGCGAGCTGCAGCTTCTGGTCTTCCTCCGGCTTTTGGTTCGCACAAAGGAGAAGAAGAAAAAGGGAGGGTTCGGTCGTGTGCGGGAGGAAGAAGAGAGAGGAGAGAGAAGAGGATAGGCATTGACCGGTCAAAAAAAGAAAAAGAAAGAGAGAGAGGGCAGGCGGTGGGGGTTTGCACGAAGGGGGAGGAAAAGGGAAAGGAGAGAGAGAGAAAAGAGAAAAGAAAGAAAAAGAAAGAAAAGGAGAGAGAGGGAGAGAGAAATAAAATATTACCTTTATACTTATTTTATTTCATTTCTCTTTCCCTTTCTATTTTCTTTCGGGTTTCAATTTTTCTTCTGATAATTTCTTTCTTGAAATTTCGGACTCGTCAACAATTTGACAGACAATGAGACAGGATCCTAAAAATAAGAATTATGACGCGCTTAAAATTCGATTCCCGAAATCAAGTTCAATTTCATGGTTAAAAATCGATCAAACGTGATTTTAGCTCAATCCAACCAATCATGTAGCTTTTAGGGATTTTACAGCTGATACATCCCTTAATGGCTTTACCCAATAGGTTAGTTAACTCGTGAGTGATCAACTCAGAGAAAAAGGGCCATAGGCACATCGACGAAATGCCCATTTCACTTTATCGAAATGAGGTCGAATTTCAGGATGTCACACGTTCAGCTATACCACCGGACTATGTTGTCTACCTAGGAGAACATGATTATGATATTGGTTGTGTTGTTGATCCAGTCACTTATACGGATGCCATCTCATGTCCTCAATCAGATTTGTGGCTAGATGCGATGAAAGATGAGATGCAATCTATGAAACACAATAGTGTTTGGGAGCTTCTTGAATTGCCTGAAGGATGTAAACATATTGGTTGCAAATGGTTATTCAAGACTAAAAGGGATACCAAAGGAAAGATTGAAAAGTTTAAAGCCAGACTGGTAGCTAAGGGTTTCATTAAAAGAGAATGAATAGATTATGAAGCAACATTTTCTCCAATTTCTTCTAAAGATTCTTTTAGAGTGATCTTGGCGTTGGTGGCTTATTTCGATATGGAGTTACACCAGATAGATGTTAAGACTGCTTTTCTAAATGGAAACCTTGATGAGGAGGTTTATATGGTGCAGCCTGAAGGTTTTGCAGAGATGACTCAGGTAAGCTTGTTTGTAGATTGAAAAAGTTTATTTATGGCCTTAAGCAAGCTTCTAGACAGTGGTATTTCAAGTTTCATAGTGTTGTCACTTCATTCGGATTTATTGAGAATAAAGTAGATTAGTGTATATACACTAAGGTCAATGGGAGAAAATATATTTTTCTCATACTTTATGTAGATGATATCTTGATTGCTAGTAGTGACATTGGTTTACTGCATTAGACAAAGCGAATGTTATCGAAAATTTTTTATATGAAAGACTTTGGTGAGACGTCTTTTGTTCTTGGCATTGAGATCCATAGGGATCATTCACGCCGTTCATTGGGTTTGTCTAATAGGGCATATATTGATCACATTTTAGCAAGATTCAGTATGCAAGATTGCAAACCAGGTATTGCTCCCGTTGTTAAGAGTGATAAATTGAGTCTTTCACAATACCTTAATTCAGATTTTGAGAAAGCTCAAATAAAGAATGTACCTTATGCTAATGTGCTTGAAAGTATCATGTATGCTCAAGTTTGCACTATGTCGATATTGCTTTTGCAACAGGGCTTCTAGGCGAGATATCGTCTAATCCATGACGCAATTACTAGGTTACTGCGAAGAAGGTTTTAAAGTACTTAAAGAGAACAAAAAATTATATGCTGAAATTATTACCTTTCACCAAAAAAAAAAAAAAAATTATATGCTGATTTATAGACATATTCCAGACTTGCAACTAGTAGGGTATTCAGATGCAGATTTTGCTGGTTGTCAAGATGATAAGAAGTCAACAACATAATACATATTTATGTTGGCAGGAGGTGTGGTATCATAGAAGAGTGAAAAATAGAAATCCATATATTCTTCTACCATGCAAGCGGAGTTTGTAGCATGTTTTTCAGCTGCTACTCAAGCTATTTGGCTCCAGAACTTCATTAAGGAGTTAAATGTTTTTAACTTTATGGATAGACCCATAGGGTGGTATTGAGATAATAAATTTGTAGTATTATTTATTTACTACAGAGGTCTCAAGGGGTCTAAAAATATGGCGGTCAAAATTTTTGACCATAAAGAAACGGTATAGAAAGACGACGTTATAATATAACATATGTTCATAGATGATATGATTGTAGATCCACTAATTAAAGACCTATGCCCATGTCTATTTGAGCGATATGTCATTAGCATGGCCCTAGGAGCAACATGAGATGCTGTTGTTTAGTGGGAGCTATTTTGGCTTTACTCTGATAAAAGTTTCATCTGTGTTTGTTACACTTTGTAACAGTTTGATATGTATCAACTTTTGCATTCAATAAAATATTTTTGAATGTGTTGTTATTATGTTGAATACATACTGATAAAGTCTCAATTAGGGGTGAGCAGCGGTCTAGGGTTGACCCTGGACCAACCCTGGACCGGCCCAATCCTACCGATCCTAGTCCGGTTCCCAAGGGGATCAGTCGGTCCTCGGTCTTGAAATTCCAAGACCAATATTGTGCGGGTTGGTCCTCGGTCCTAAGAGTTTTGAGTCGGTCCAACCCTGGACCAACCCTGTATATTATATTATATTATATTATATTATATTATATTATATTATATTATATTATTTATAATTATTTTATATATTCAAACCTAAGTAAAATGTTTGTTATATTATATTATATTGAGACGTTCTATCAATAGCACTAATAGTAATTTCAATTTAAAACTTTTTTTGAATATTAATTATGTGTCGTTTGTTTTGTTTTCAGGTGTTTAGAAGTTCAAGTGAATTAATAAGATGTGAAGTTATATATTCATGGTTTATATTAAGTATTTTGAACTTTTTATGGTTTAATTGTATTTTACTAATGAATTTCAGCTGCACTTTTCTTTTCAATTTGTGTCAAATGGTAGAAGTTTTTGAAGAGTAAAGTAGTATTGCAGTTGCTACGGTGATTTGCTAGTCAAGTGGTGTGAAGCTCATTTTTTGGTTGAGTGGACTCTATATGATCAAATGCAGGAGAACGATTTTGCATATGGTGTTATGAATATTAAAGATAGATGATTACAAGAACTTTCCATCTTGTCCCATATCTCGATGAGCGGTTAGCCGGTACGAAATTTCTATTATTGTGTCATCTTAAATTTGCTAAATAAGTATTGGTATTTATAGTTTAGTTGGACAATGCCGCACTATCGATGGATGTGTAATTTTAATTTGTAAGTTTGCTTTTTAGGGAGTATAAAAATAAGATAAAAAAAATCGTCTATCAATCCCAGGTTGACCCTGGAACCGGACCGAACCCATTGGGTCGATCTGGTCCATGGTCTCAAGCTTAATAGGGTCGGTCTTTGGTCTTAAAAATTGAAGACCGACACTGTACGAATTGGCCCTAGGGTTAGGGGGTGGCCCAGACCAATCCAGACCATGCTCACCCCTAGTCTCAATGTACTATATAAACCTTGAGTGAAGGCCAGGGGCATCCGGTTATTAGCCTTGTCCATATGTCTTGTTATACATAAATAAATGTTAACCGTAAGAATAAGACATATGTGGGTTCAGGGAACCATAAAGTATTCTCTAGTGGCACAAGTTTTTTGTGTCGCTTAAGGTAAAAGAATGGTGACTGACAAATGGAAACTTTCTATGAGAGATGTTATCCATTTACCACATTATCATATTGAATCCATATCAATAAAGTTGAGAGCACTCATGACCATGGAAGGTTCTCTGTGTATATATGCAGTTACCGCCATGATTTGGTGTTTAAGACTTTATGGAATAGGATTGACTATTAAGAATGATCTCTAGACCAAATGTGCGCACATACGTTATTTATTTAAATTAATATAGTCCAAGTGGGAGAATGTAAGAATTTTCCTAATGTGGACTACATTAATTGATATTATAATACTGTTTTTACGGTTACTGTAAAACAGGGTTGGTCTAGGATGAGATAGAAGGTTTCTTAATTAGTTTAATATGGGACTCGACTAGTGTGGGCCGAGTTGAACCTAGCCCGTAATGAGGGGGCCTAGCTAAAAACTCTATAAATATTGCTCAAGTCTTTCCTCTAATCCTAATTCTCACATGTATCCTCACCTAAGAAGTGTTTACCTAACGCTAAACGTGAGGAGGTCGCCTCATTGAGCCAGTGATACGGAGGGCAATATAGGAGAATGACTTGCGCATGGAACATTGTGTTTCTGCTTCCGCTTCAAGAACAATGGATCCCAAAACAGATACGTTAATCTTTCTACTAAATTATGCATGTTCTTGTTCTAGTTATGGAGATCTTGCGGTTGCACAATTTGCGCCCAACAAATCTATCCTTCTCCGACCAGGGTATCGTAGAGAAAGACTAGGGTTTTACTGATTACACGGAGAGTGAATCTGCTGAATTTTCGACCAAAAAAGAAAAAAATATATATGCTAAATCGGTCGATCATGCTATTTCCTCTCGCCTGGTGCTGCATGATGAGCAAGTTATTTGTAGTTTTTGCAAGGAAGGGGGGTTGGGCTTTTGACATTTTATACCTTAGCCAACCCAGCTTAAAAATTGATTGGATAATGTTTGGTACTTTCTGGATCCTTGCTTTCTACCTTTCCTTTTCGATTATATTAATTATTCATTTTCTAACAATGAGGAATTTTCAATTTGTGACTCATCGATGGCCCCGGTTAATCACCAATGATTGTAACATTCCCTCATCAAATCCGCAAGCTGGTGGTTTAATCCAGGTCTTGACCGAGAAAGACGAAGAAGATTACTATTCAAATTATCTGTTCACATTTTGCATGAAGATTATCCAAGGATAAACATTCCGATTATGGCCTAGGATTATTTAACTTTGCTCAAAGTTGAACCTCGTTGAAAACTCAATCATATGATGTAATTAGATAGTATTGATCAAGAGTTTTCGGACGGAAACTCAATTTGCCCCATTCTAATATCTCTAGGTCATGAGATATTGCATATTTTGATTTGTGTCGTCCGATCTTGATGATAGTTAGCAAATTCCATAAATCATTCATGATTTAACATCATTTTCATAATTAAAAAAAAAAATCAAATCATGAGCTTTTCGACCATCAAGAATCCGATCAATCAAATCTAAAACAAATGAGAAATAAGAATCAGTTTATATCAAACTTTATCAAGAAACAAATAGACGTAGGCATTAAACGAATGAAATGATCAAAAGAGGGCTGTTAGCATAAATAAGAATTGTTTAGAATCCTGAATATTTGAAGATTCTAACTTGTTTTGGTTGTCTTTGAAGATTCCCGTGAAATCCTTGACGATTATTGGTGGTGGCGGAATTCTTCTCAATCGTGACAGAAAATACTCAAAAGATTTGGTAACTCTAAATTCCTCTCTAAATAATGTCATCCATCATTATCATGCTTACATAAATACGTGAAAATCAAAATACAGTGTTATTACACTGAATAAGGAATAAGACGTGTTATGTCTAGTTAGGTCATACTTTTGCTGTACTAAAAGTAACAAATCTTGAATAAAAATCGTTGAGCGCCTTCTTGTGGTCATATTTTCAATAATAATTAAAAAAAGAACTTTCAAACTTATAGTTTTCACAAAGACTATTTTCAACTCTTCGAATTTCAGAATTTTATAAAATTGGAATGAACTACTACATCTGTGAGATTTTGTGTACGATTAGTGCCAATCATTTTAAAATCTTAAACTATTAAAATAAAGCGTGATTTAATATTTAAATATTTCTACTCCTTCCACTGCGCATTTGCGCGCAGCTTTGTCCACCGCCACGACACTTCCATTCCCAGGCTAATCCCTCTCTCGACGTCCTTCCACCACAACTCCGATACTCACCTCCGTCTGCATCACTCCCTCCCTATGCGTCCAAATCGATTCAGCTCACTCGTGTCCTTCAAGAATCAAAAGACTTCAAATGGAAGCAACAACAAAATGACGCGCAAATCAAAATCGAAGCCTCTTCAGCATTGCAAGGCCAAGGTCCCCAACCTCACAGATTTCATGCGAACTCAGCCGAATTTTCCCTCCCTTCTTCTCACACATTCCCCTTTGAAATTTTACTTCCCTTCAAAGATCGCATGGCTTTGGGGCTCTGCATGATTTTAACGGAGAGAGCAAAGACGAAGGACATTACCAGATTAGGCGAGGCTCGAGCTTGCCTGTGATTGGTGACAGGTTATGAAAGAAGCAAAAAGAGAAAAAAAAAAGAAAAGGGAAAATAATTAAAATTAAAATATAATTAAAAATTCGATTTTTATAATTTTCTTCAGAAAATGCAATTAGATAGCAAATTGCAAGAATATTTTTTAGTTTGTTTTCAGATTTCAAGCCAAACACTGAAATGTATTGTCATTTTTTGGAAAATTGCTTCATGGAAAATTATTTTCCAAAAATATCACATTTTCTGCAAAATAAACAGAACTTGACTATATCAATCTTTAAGTCACCCTATTTTCATACCCCTTTTAGTTTGAACATAGAATTTTAATATTAATTGACTTAATTAGCTTCTGTTTATTTGGCTCGAAGTTTCCCATTTGACTCGAAATCGACTCATGTATCTAGAAGTGTTTGTGAGGGCAACGAGACGAAAGCAAACAACATGAGGTGTGAGGAACTGCCCCGCCAAGCACTTGGGCGAACTAGACCACCAGGCAAGTGCTCGGCGAAGGAGTGGCCAACCTATTGAGCATGTTTGGGCACCCGGACAAAGCTGATCGGACACTGGAATAGTGTTCAGAAGCTATTTTGTTTTTCTGACGCGGTAGCAGAGCACCCAAGTCACTTCAATCCTGATTTAATGAAATCCTATTCTTAGAGCTTACTTTTAGAAGAGAAACTCGTGAGGAAGCCATAAAGCCATCATTCAAGAGAATTGAAACCATGAGAATACTCCTCTTACATAATAGATACGTAAGAGCTTTTCTGTGAGTTATATAAACTCGGGGTTGTAGGGATTGTTGAGGTGCAGGAATAGAAGTCTCATGCATCGGAGATATATTGTGGTTTGGAGCGATTTAAATAACTTAAATGGATTTATTCGTTTAAGGTTTTGAATGAGCATAAATTTAACTATAAAATATATATGTTGATCAGTTTGAAAATTCAACTTTCGCCGATCTTTCCAAGTAAAGATATTTCGCTACACGGAAAAATAGTTATTATCACACTACATTGGAAATAGCCTAAAGTGATTGTACTCTCTTGATGCATGCATTCAAATGCTTCGCTGTTCACTGTGATCCTCAAACATGTCAAATCTCACATAATCACGCGTAATTGGCATAACGCTGGATTCAATTTCTCAGAGGAAGTTCTCTCAATTTCAAAGATGCGATGTATCTAATTCCCAGATTATCCGACTTATTACTACAGTATGTCTAAAGAGCTTGGTGAGGTCCAAGGACAGATTTTCCTTGGATCTGCTCCGACCAGTGCAGATCCGAAGTGTTCATCGTTTAACGCATTCATCGCCGAATCGTGCTCAGGCGATGTGAACGAGTCTGGCCGCATAGTCAAAGGCTCTCAGCTGTCAATATGAAGGCGCTTTTTGGAATGACGAACAATTTTGAACTTTTCAATGGGCTTTGTCATGATTCCTTGTTTTACAATTGTCAAACGTTCCTCTCTGGCTTAAAATGGGGATGTCCCATTTCGTGCACAACATTGTCCATATCAACAACACTCCACTTACAAAAGTCTGCATGTACGACTTTCGCTTAGGCGGAATCCTGCGACACCCTCTGCGCCAAAATATGCTGCGTTTGACTTGAAAATGACGATCCTTTCACGGGAAGAAAAAGGGGGAGGGGGGCATTTCCTTCCTGAACATGGCGATGTACCATTTCCTGCGTCAAGCTCGTCCGAGTCAACACTTCATCTGCAAAAGTCTGCATGTACAACTTTTGCTAGCATGGAATCATGCGACACTTGCTTTGTGCCACGTTCTCTCCGTCCACGTTGAAGAATTAGCCACAAGAAAAGAGAAAAGCAAAGAGGTTTTCCTCTCTTTTTGCCAAGGAATTACGGAGTAATGCTAGACACACTAAAATTGGAAAGTAAAATCAGTATAGTAATCAATGGACAGACTACAGGTGAATATATGAACAAAAGTCGGCCATATTCAATATCTTAATAATAAACGGGGAATCAACTTTTATATAATTCGCATTTCTCATTATATACCAGGTCTACGAAAGACCCAAAAAGGGTAGCGGGTGAAACTCAAATAAGTTAAAAGCTGGGAAAATTATCCAAAATATTTTAAATCTATTACGATTTTCACCAATTGAATTCTAAATCTTTTTACATTTTGCCAATTGAGTCTATCCAATCGATTTTGGTTAGAAATTACTAATGTAGATTTCGGTTGTCTCACGTGACATTGCCGACGCTAACATGGACAATTTTTAATAATCTTTTGATTTTTTATTACTTATTTTATTTCATTTTAATAATATTCTAACCCTCAGCTGGCGAGGGGTTAAAAAAAGGAAAAAGGAAAAGAAAGCTAAGCAAGCTGATTAGAGAAGATGGGGTTTAGGTTCCTTTTGTTTAGGCTGAGTTCTCTCGTTATCTTTTCCTTCGAGCGCGCGCTCCGGCGCCATGTTCTTGACGACAGCACTAATGCCGATGCCTCGCTACACCAAAATCGGAAAAGAATGAAACACTTAAGTGCTAATGACAAGAAATTCCGATCGAAGTACTAACGTGACATTTTCTGGCAACTTTTTTATATTGACATGGTTTTAAAAAAATCCACGTGGCAATTCTTTTGAAAAAATTATCCACGTGGCAATTTTAAAAAAAAAGTTTAGCACTATAAGCCCCAAAAATTAATTTTTAATATAAATATAAATTAAATTCAAAACTACAGCCCTCGCTGATTTGCTGCCACTCCTTCCTTTTTTAAAATTTTAAAATTTAATTTAATTAATATTTACATTAAAAATCGATTTTTGGGCAAAACGATGTCGTTTTGCACACTCCGACGAGCCATGTAGACCAATTTATCCTTAAAATAATGTCATGTCAAATTTCCGACTTTCCTCGTAGTCAAAATTGACACTTAAGGGCCTGCATGGTTGCCACTTATTTCTGTTCCCAGGAACAAAAATTTCTGTTTTTTTGTTCCTGGGAACAAAAAAGGAACAGAAACGCGTTTGTGTGCGTTTCTGTTCCTTTTTTGTTCTTTTGTTCCTGGAACAAAAAAAAAAAACAAGAAACACAAATTTTGTGTTTCTTGTTTCTGAACACAAATGAGAAATACTTTTTTTTTTTTTTTTCTCTTAATTTCCTGTTCTTCTTTCTTTTGGCCGGTCGCCGGCCTCGGCCATGGCCGGCGACCGGCCGACGAGGGCCGGCGGCCTCGCCCGGCCACGGCGAGGCTCGCCGCCCCCGGCGAGGCCGACGCTCGCCGTCCCCGGCGAGGCCGAGGCTCGCCGTAGCCGGGCGAGGGTCGGCCTCGCCATGGCCGGGCGAGCTCGAGCTCGCCTAGATCCGGCGAGGCCGACCTCGCCCCAGCGGCCGGCGAGCCTCGGCCTCGCCGAGCCACCGCCCGCGACGCCGACTGGCGGTGGCTCGGCGAGGCCGAGGCTCGCCGGCCGCCGGGCGAGGTCGGCCTCGCCGGATCTGGCGAGCTCGAGCTCGCCCAGCCCATGGCGAGGCCGACCTCGCGCCCGGCCCGGGCGAGCTCGATCTCGCCCGATCCGGCGAGGCCGAGCTCGCCCGGCGGCGGCGAGCCTCGGCCTCGCCCGGCGGTGGCCCGGCGAGGCCGCGCCGCCCGCCGCCGGGGCGAGCTCGGCCTCGCCGGATCAAGGCGAGGCCGACCTCGCGCCGGCCCGGGCGAGCTCGATCTCGCCCGATCCGGCCTCGAGCTCGCCCGCCGGCGAGGCCGAGCCGCCCGGCCGGCCGGCGAGGCCGCGCCGCCCGCCGGCCGGGCGAGCTCGGCCCTCGCCAGCCGGCGCCGGCCAAGGCCTTGGCCGGCGACCGGCCAAAAGAAGAAAAAGAAAATGAAAAAGAAAAAAAGAAAAATAGAAAAAATAAGAAAAAAATAGAAAAAATAAAAGAAATAAAAAAATTATCCAAATTTACCAAACATGTTTCTGTTTATTTTTTGTTCCCGGAACAAGTTTACCAAACACGCTTTTTTGTTCAGAAATTGTTCCCAGGAACAGAAACACTTTTTTCTATTTCTGTTCCCTGGAACAATTTTTAAACAGAAACGTTACCAAACGCGCCCTAAATGTCCCAATTCCCCCCCGCGGGAAAAAAATGACACTTAAACATATCTTTTAGAAGTTTTGGCACTTAAGTGTCTACTTGTGCCAAATTTTGGCATTTGTGGTGTACCTTGCTCAAAGAAAATCTATCCTTCTCCGACCAGGGTATCAGAGAGAAAGACTAGGGTTTTACCGATTACACAGAGAGTGAATCTGCTAAATCTTCGACCAAAAAAAGAAAAAAAATATGTTGAATCGGTCGATCATGCTATTTCCTCTCTCCTGGTGCTGCGTGATGAGCAAGTTATTTGTGGTTTTTGGAAGGAAGGGGGGTGTGGGCTTTTGCCATTTTATACCTTAGCCAACCCGGCTTAAAATTTGATTGGATAATGTTTGGTACTTTCTGGATTCTTGTTTTCTACCTTTCCTTTTCGATTATATTAATTATTCCTTTTCTAACAATGAGGAATTTTCAATTTGTGACTCATCGATGGCCCCGGTTAATCACCAATGATTGTAACATTCCCTCATCAAATCCGCATGCTGGTGGTTTAATCCAGGTCTTGACCGAGAAAGACGAAGAAGATTACTATTCAAATTATCTGTTCACATTTTGCATGAAGATTAACCAAGGATAAACATTCCAATTATGGCCTAGGATTATTCAACTTTGCTCAAAGTTGAACCTCGTTGAAAACTCAATCATATGATGTAATTAGATAGTATTGATCAAGAGTTTTCGGACGGAAACTCAATTTGCCCCATTCTAATATCTCTAGGTCATGAGATATTGCATATTTTGATTTGTGTCGTCCGATCTTGATGATAGTTAGCAAATTCCATGAATCATTCATGATTTAACATTATTTTCATAATAATAATAAAAAAATCAAATCATGAGCTTTTCGACCATCAAGAATCCGATCAATCAAATCTAAAACAAACGAGAAATAAGAGTTAGTTTATGTCAAACTTTATCGAGAAACAAATAGACGTAGGCAGTAAACGAATGAAATGATCAAAAGAGGGCTGTTAGCATAAATAAGAATTGTTTAGAATCCTGAATATTTGAAGATTCTAACTTGTCTCGGCTGTCTTTGAAGATTCCCGTGAAATCCTTGACGATTATTGGTGGTGGCGGAATTCTTCTCAAGCATGGCAGAAAATACTCAAAAGATTTGGTAACTCTAAATTCCTCTCTAAATAATGTCATCCGTCATTATCATGCTTACATAAATACCTGAAAATAAAAATACGTTGTTATTATGTTGAATAAGGAATAAGACGTGTTATGTCTAGTTAGGTCATACTTTTTTTTTTTTTTGGTAAAAGGTAATAATTTAATTGAGAGGAAGCCAAATGTACATAAGATCATGGCACCAAAACTTGCACTCAAGATGAACAATCATAAAGAGTGCAAGGATGCCAAGATGTAAAAGGAAGACAGCGCCTTAAAAGATGCACAGACAACTAGAAAGGCACAGCATGAACAACCGGCAAGATACAAACCCTCGGCGAAGGAAGAAAGACGTCGGCTCCACAGCAACTGTTCCTTCAAGCGACGATCAAATCCAAGGTCGATCACGGGTCACCCGAGAAGATAACGGGATCGATGCCCCAACTCCTTTGCAATCTTCTGTTCCTAAAGTTATCCTCGACATTTCTAAAGGTGCTAGCCCTATCCCTAACCACTTTAAGAAGGTGATTCTTCATAGTCGGCACGGTAAGGGGTTGATCTCTGAAAAGTATGCTATTCATGTTCTTCCGATAATGTGGCAAAGAGCCCCAAAGGAAAAGCAGGCAATGCATTTAAGGAAGTCATTACCCTTCAAGAAGGAGGTAGCACAGCGGAGATTCTCTCCCTAAGACTTGTTCTGCAAGGCAAATTGCATCTTGCCGCCCAAAAAAGCAACTCCGGCCGTGACAGAGCAATAAAAAATAAGTGATCAATGGAGTCAGGCATCCCATTGCAAAAGGCACAGGATCCCCTCTTAATTCTACCATGGGACAATAACATAGCTTGAGTGGGCAGTCTGCGCTTAGCCGTAAGCCAAAGGTTAAGTTGATACCTTGGCGTAATATCATTATTCCAGATGAAGTCATGCCAAAATACGCTATTTCGCTTCCGCCTTATGGTTTCCCAAGCAGTTGTAACCGTGAAGTGGCCCGAAGGGTTCTCCCTCCAACAGAAACAATCTGCAGCCTGAGAAAGGGGCGGTAGAGGGTGATCCCACGACTCAAGAACTGTTTTGAGAGCTTGACCCTCATCGGAGAAAAGGTTTGCAACTGGGGCCTGCCTAGATAATCATGTACTATATATAAGTGAGTTTGAGAAGTATAAATTCAGCGGTCCCCTAGGGAGCCAATTATCAAACCAAAGCGAGACCGAGCGGCCATCGCCAATCCTCCAAAAGAAGGCGTTTAGAAACTCACTCCTGAGACTGAGAAGCTTTTTCCAGGCCCAAGAACAAATGGTAAGCTTCCTAGCAACCCAAAAGTTCCTATCCTTTAAAAAAGTGGAGTGAACCCACTTACACGACAACGCCTCTTTATCCGAGAACAAGAGCCATATATGTTTCAACATGGCAGCCTTGTTGCAATCTCTAAGCCTCCTGATACCAAGCCTTCCTTCTTTCTTTGGAAGGCAAACATCCTCCCAGGCAACTTTGGCACCCCCTCTACCTAACTCCGAGCCTTTCCAAAGGAATTGTCTGAGGATTTTCTCAATCTGATCCAAAACAGCTGTAGGTACAATAAAACACTTGCCCAATAGGCTTGGATAGCATGAAGAGCTGACATGATGAGCTGCAGATGGCCAGCTAGAGATAGGAAGCGATGAGTACAAGATTGAACCCTCGCCGTGATACGGTTGACGAGAGTGCAACAGTCCGCCTTAGTGAGCCTCAAGGTAATGATAGGAACCCCCAAGTAGCGGACTGGCAAGAAGTCTTCATGAAAGCCCAACTTAGAGATAATCTGGTTCCTTAATGACGGCGAGCCACCAGCAAGGAATATTTCTCTCTTGTTTGGGTTAGGATACAAACCACTCCAAGAAGAGAAGGTTTGGAGACCTTCTTTAAGGAGTGCTACGGTGGGTAAGTCCGCCTTTGAAAACAAAAAGATGTCATCGCAAAGAAGAGATGCAAGAGGCTTGTGGATTTGCATCTCCGGGAAGAATTTAAACTCGGATTTCAAGGAGCATCTAAATAAAATCCCCGAAAGGACTTCCATTACTAAGGTAAATAAATATGGAGAGATAGGATCACCTTGCCGGAGGCCACGACCACTCGCAAAGAATCCATGGAGCTCCCCATTCAACGCAATCGAAAATTTGGGAGTGCGAACACACGTCATAATAAGACGAGTTATAAACTCGGGAAATCCAAAAGCCAAGAGAACTCTCTTAAGGAAATCCCAATCCACCGTGTCATAAGCTTTCCTAAAATCCACCTTGATCGCACACTTAGGCAAATATGGACGAAGGTGGAAGCTAGAAAAGAGTTCCTAGGCCATCAAGATATTATCCCCGATCCTCCCCGCCCTTCACAAACGCGTTATGATAAAGGCTAATCACGTCTTTCAAGACTGCTGCTATCCGATTGGCAAGCACCTTGGTAATACACTTATAGATAGTGTTGCAACAAGCAATGGGCATGTACTCGTCAATAGAAGACGCATTCGGCACTTTCGGCACCAACACCAAAATGGTGTTATTGATCTCTCTCAGGAGTCTCCCCGTGGAGAAGAAATCCAACACTACTTCAGTAACAAGATGGCTAACCGTATCCCAATTTTCTTTGTAGAATTCGACCGTGAAGCCATCCGGACCTGGTGACTTGCCTTTAGCTAGAGAGAAAAAAGTATCACGGATCTCCAACTCCGAAACCAAACAAGCTAGGAAACTAACCTGTTCAGCCGTGAGAGGATGAAGGATGACTTCACGGATCTCCTCAACCGAAGGCCTAGGCAAGTCAACTTGTGGCGCTAGGAGGTCTTGGAAATACTGAAGAAAACGTTGTTGGACCAACAATGGATCAGAAACAAGGTTCCCCTCAGAATCTTGGACAAACAGAACTCTATTCCTCAATTGTCTCTTCTTGACATACTGGTGAAAGAACTTAGTGTTGCGGTCCCCCTCTTTGAGCCATCTGACTCTCAACTTCTGCTCGAAGAATGACTCCTCTATGGAGTGCAGCCTTGCAAAGACACGCCGTTGCTCCTTTTCCAACTCGGCCAGAAGAGGAGAAGCATGTTCCAATTGTAACGCCGCCTGCGTAGACTCTAAGGCCCCCCTCGCATCCGACGTCCTGACTGAGATGTCGGAGAAGGAATCTCTATTTAGGGTCTTAAGTCGTTGCTTGAGAGCCTTAAACTTGCATACAAGTCTATACATGGGAACTCCTTCCACTGGGGCCCCCAAACTTGAGAAACAATATCATTGAACTCCGAATGTTTCATCCAAAAATCAAAAAACTTGAACGGCTTCCTCCGAGGAATCGGGCTAAGCACTTTAACCACCATAGGAGTATGGTCAAAGATGCCCGACGGCAAGAAGGAAGCTTTGGAGTATGAGAAATTAAGACTCCATTTACAATTAACCAAAACTCTATCAATCTTCCTTGCCTTCCTGTCAGGGCCCATAGAAGTAAACCAAGTGTCCTGAAGCCTACATACCTTAGGTCTTCGAGTTCCGCTTGTGCCAAGCATTGTCCAAACTCGTCAAAGCATGGTATCCAAGCATCAGAGACGCCAACCCAGTCGGAAGGGTCTTTAATAGCATTGAAGTCCCCCATCACAAGTCAAGCGGAATTTTGCAAAACAGAGCTTCTAAGAACTAGCTCCTCCCACAAAGATCTCCTGAGCGTGAATGTGTGTTCATCGTATACAACAGAGACACATCAGGTCACTCTAGAATCCAACCATCTGAGGTTCCCATGAACTACTTGAGTTGAAATAGAGAAAGTTTCAAAGCTAACCCGACTCGGATCCTAACCAATCCAGATCCTACCCCTAGGGGAGAACTCATAGTTTGTGATCCACTCCCGATCTCTCATCAAATTCCTAGAAATGGAGTTGAAAGAATTTTGTAGGACCTTCGTTTCCAACAACCCAATCAAACACAACCGGTTTGAGAAAGCCGGGTTTCGCACCTTAGCCTGCCTAATGGGGTTACTAAGGCCCCTCACATTCCAACACCCTATATACATATGTACAAAGAGAGAGAACCAGGATTACCTCCACTTCGGCGGCTTGTGTCGACTGGTAGACGAGGCAGGCCGAGAGAGAAGAGGCGGCGGATCGGGAGCTAGAGCCAACAACTTGTCTTGTATGGAATCCACACCCTTAGGCACAAGAGGAGCTTTTGGAGTCGAGCAATGGGATAGCAAGTCATCGTCTGAGCTGCCAATCCGGTTCCCCGCATCATCCAATTCCTCCCGAGGGCTCACCAGCTCAATCGAGTCTTCTTCAGGGTTGATCGGCCCAACCTCAACGGGGGGAGCAAGAGCCTCCCTATTGGTAAGAATCCGCAACCCTTTCTGAGCATTGCGAGTTAAAGTAGAAGGCAAACTGTTAACACTAGCAACTGCTATCTCCTTGAGAATGCAAGCCTCATCCCCCGATCTAACCGGATTTGCTGACGCATTTTCCCTTGGAGGAGGGCCTTTCTTCTTCTTTCCTTTAACTTGTTTCCACTCCCAAATCAGCCTCTCAAGGATCCTCCGCCAACACAAGGTCAGCAGGTGGGCGGGAAACAACGGGAGAGGCCGACTCAACCTATTGTTGAAGGGTCACCGGCTTTGGAGCAGCAGGGGAAGCAGCACAATTATGGCCAAAAGTGCCACATTTGGAGCATTGCGTCGGCTTCCATTCATAATCGATAGCAATAGCCCGAACCACCCCATGCAAGGTCACATTAACCAAGATACCCTCGCTTAGTTTACTTGAATCTCCACACATACCCTTGCAAACGAAATCATTCGCATTTGCTCCGTGTGTTGGTCCACATAGAGCGGCCTACCCACAGTGTTTGCAATAGCACTAATCAAAGGCACCGTCCAAAGATCAACGGGAGATTCTTCAATCTTATCCAAACTGGCACCGAAGTTTGCTTGTTTCTTTTTAAGTCTAGCAATGGTTTCCATTGTTGTAGGATAAGTGGCACTCTTGCCACTGTTAGGGGACCATCCTCCAAGATCTTGCTCCGAAAAGCCGGTTCAGGGATATGGAAAAAGTAAAAACCTTGGTTGTCAGCCATAACCTCCACTAATTTTTGCCCCCAAGTGTGCTTGAGGGATTGCTCGTGATTTGGTAAGGGAGCCTTCTCCCCCACAAAGTACCCAACAAGGCATTCATGCCATTTGCGGTCCACCGCTTCAAGTACTTCATCCGGGAGAACAATAGTCGGGACATTATCCTCATAAGTAGGAGGGACATACGTCAAGTCATATCCTTTAGCGGTGAGGCAAGCCACATTCGCCCAAGAGCGAGGCTGAGGGGGCTTCAAGTTTCCTGGAGCCTTTTGAGAGCCTTGAGGCTTCTTGGAAGCAGACTTTGCACAGCTTCTTCCCTTAGAACGAGCACGACCACCATGACCCGGGGCCAAAGGCTGCTCTCGTACCACGCCCTCTACTGCAGGGGCCTTGCCCGTGAGCAGGGGAGGGTGGCCTGAGTGGTTCCGGGACGAAGGGCTGAGAGTCTTCTCACTTCCAGCACTATCTTGGGCCTCAATATTTATTTCGCCCATCCCGACAGATGAGGACGCCATTAAGGACCTCAACAGCACACAAATTCAGCCCAAACAACCTCTACAAAACAGCCATTACAGAAGTAATACCAGAGAGAAGCTAATCGGGATGAAGAGAGGTGTTAAGGAGTCCACCAATCACCAGCAATCCAAAACAGCTCCAACAAGCCAGACGAAGCAGGCCCGATTGTAGCTGAAGCCGCAGCTAGTCGGAGGAAGGAGAGGCAACTCCGAATCCACTAGCCAACCAACAAAAGCTAAAAACAGGAGGGAACGGGTGCGAAGGGGCTAGCAACCCTTACCAGGAAGCTCGAAGCAACACCGGCGACCGCTCGGCCCGAGCGCGAACAGGGCGATTGCGGTGAGTGCAGGGTGAACGGGCGAGCAGTAGGGCAACCTCAACCTTCAAATGGAGAGGGAAGGAGAAGAAAACCTTCGGTAGGATTCAAGAGGTTCACTAGAGGAAGCAAACCTCCAAATCTTGAGGGAAACGGAGGTCTCTACCGGCCGGAGCAAGCAGAGGAGCCACCAGCATTAACAGGGTGAAAATCGCCTAAATAGAGAGGATGATGAACAGTAACTGAGAAAAACATTGGGCCCCTATATGACTACTCTATAGTTAGGTCATACTTTTGCTATACTAAAAGTAGAAAATCTTGAATAAAAATCGTTCGAGCGCCTTCTTGTGGTCATATTTTCAATGAAAAAAAAAATTCAAAGTTATAGTTTTCACAAAGACTATTTTCAACTCTTCGAATTCCAAAATTTTATAAAATCGGAATGAACTACTACATCCGTGAGATTTTGTGTAGGATTAGTGCCAATCGTTTTAAAATCTTAAACTGTTAAAATAAAGCGTGATTTAATATTTAAATATTTCTACTCCTTCCACTGCGCATTTGCGCGCAGCTTTGTCCACCGCCACGACACTTCCATTCCCCAGGCTAATCCCTCTCTGACGTCCTTCCACCACAACTTTGATTCTCACCTCCGTCTGCATCACTTCCTCCCTATGCGTCCAAATCGATTCAGTTCACTCGTGTCCTTCAAGAATCAAAAGATTTCAAACGGAAGCAACAACAAAATGACACGCAAATCAAAATCGAAGCCTCTTCAGCATTGCAAGGCCAAGGCCCCCAACCTCACAGATTTCACGCGAACTCCGACGAATTTTCCCCCTTCTTCTCACACATTTCCCCCAGAAATTTTACTTTCCTTCAAAGATCGCTTGGCTTTGGGGCTCTGCATGATTTTAATGGAGAGAGCAAAGACGAAGGACATCACCAGATTAGGCGAGGCTTGAGCTCGCCTGTGATTAGTGACAGGCTATGAAAGAAGCAAAAAGAGAAAAAAGGAAAGAAAAGGAAAAATATTTTAAGTAAAATATAATTAAAAATTCGATTTGTATAATTTTCTCCAGAAAATGAAATTAGATAGCAAATTGCAAGAATATTTTTTAGTTTTTTTTTTTTTTCAAGCCAAATGCTGAAAATGATTGTCATTTTTTGGAAAATTGCTTCATGGAAAATTATTTTCCAAAAATATCACATTTTCTGCAAAATAAACGGAACTTGACTATATCAATCATTAAGTCACCCTATTTTCATGCCCCTTTTAGTTTGATCATAAAATTTTAGTATTAATTGACTTAATTAGCTTCTGTTTATTTGGCTCGAAGTTTCCCATTTGACTCGAAATCGACTCATGTATCTAGAAGTGTTTGCGAGGGCAGCGAGACGAAAGCAAACAACAGGAGATGTGAGGAACTGCCCCGCCAAGCACTTGGGCGAACTAGACCACCAGGCAAGCGCTCGGCGAAGGAGTGGCCAAGCCATTGAGCATGTTTGGGCACCCGGACAAAGCTGATCGGACACTGGAATAGTGTTCAGAAGCTATTTTGTTTTTCTGACGGGGTAGCAGAGCACCCAAGTGACTTCAATCCAGATTTAATGAAATCCTATTCTTAGAGCTTACTTTTAGAAGAGAAACTCGTGAGGAAGCTAGAGAGCCATCATTCAAGAGAATTGAAAGCATGAGAATACTCCTCTTACATAATAGATACGTAAGAGTTTAACTAATATCGCAATTCACTATTTTACAAAGTTGGTCTAATAAGGTGAGATATAAAGATTCTTGATTAGTCTAATAAGGGGCTAGCATTCGACCAAAAAAGAAAAAATAATAAGGGGCTAGCTTATGTGAGCCGAATAAAACCCAGCCTATTAAACTAGCTACAACAATTATGAGTTGGCTGAATGAAGTTATTTTGCTGGGCTTCAAAGGTGCAGCTTCACGCGCGTAAGAGATGAGAATTGAGTCTCTTGGGCCTAAGACCTTTCTTTTTTAAACAAAAAGGCCATTTGTTACACAAATAACGTAAAAAGAGAACAATTTATAACTTATCTTAAAACACTACAACACTATATTAAATTGTTGAATGTGTGAACAGTATAAGTTCGTGACAAAACCTTTTTGTTGTGAAAAAGGATTGATTTACGAGTATAAGAGAAAGATGTTAAGGAAGACAGATTATGTTAAAGTAGGTTTCAGCTAGACAAAAAGGTTTAACCTTTAAAAAAAAAAAAAAAATTGAAGTCGCTCAAAAACGGGAATAGTTGTGATGCAAACTACGGAATTTTCTTAATATCTTCAGGTTAAAAATTCAAATGATCGTTTAATAACATGCCGGTCTTTCTTCTACTTGTAAACTATATGTCTCTCTTGGTATGAAAGATAATCTAGGTACGATGATTATAAAGTAAATTTGGGTTTGTCATGATATTCGTCCGATACTATTTTTATTATATGTACTGAATAGGTCCTATTAACGAAGTCTCCATGTCGGTGTTACAATGTTTTAGGCTATTTTATTATAGGCTTTTGGATATTTGATACCTGTAGGATGTGTAAAAAGTTGGGATGCATTCATTGATCGCATTTTCTGCACTTTGCATAGTGAAATTTTAACGAGAAAAACCTATTCTTTTGTTTGTTTGTTTGTTTTTTTTTTTTTTTTTGGTCGGTGCGAGAAACCTATTCACACCATCCATTTCCAATGATTCTAACGATCATTTCAAGTGTTGGTTTGTTTCAGAGTATAGGTCACAAAGCGAATATATAAAAATAGCGGATGAAAATGCAATATAAAAAAAAAGCGTGAGATTGTTTATATTATTCTCCCAAAAAGTAGCAGAAACACAGGTAAATTAACATACTTTCATGACTTCATACATCCCAAGACTAATAACTAATATACTTTCATGACTTCATACATCCCAAGACTAATAACTAATACTTGGAAATATTTAGTGACTGTTATTACATTATACCTGTAAATATGCAAAGATCATTTCCTTATAGTCGTAATTTATTCTAGAGAGAGGGGTAAGATAACCTATATTTGTACCATGTCATCTTCATCTCCGTAATGCAAAAGCATCTCAACCACCTGGCTCATGGTAGGCCTTGCATCTCTGTTTTCATCCACACACCGAAGAGCCACTGCAACCAAAACTTCAATCTTCCTATTGTCACATTCCCCTATCAGCCTTGGATCCACAATTTCCTTTATCCATGTTTCCATTGGAACTCCTGTTCTCCTCCTCTCTCTCCCCCAAGGAGTGAACCTTTGCTCTCATTCTCATCACCACCCTCGGTATTTGCAAGCCCTCCTCTTGGACTCCTGCCAGTCACCAGTTCCAACAGAACAATCCCATAACTGTACACGTCTACTTTGGAGGTAATTGGCATATTGTAAACCCATTCAGGAGCCATGTAGCCTCTTGTTCCTCTTATTCTTGACAAGCTTGAATCCTTTAGGCCCTCTCTCATGAGTATCTTCGACAGTCCAAAATCCGCCACCTTCGGTTGGT
The DNA here is from genome assembly GCA_014182405.2 of Eucalyptus sideroxylon. Taxonomy (NCBI): domain Eukaryota; kingdom Viridiplantae; phylum Streptophyta; class Magnoliopsida; order Myrtales; family Myrtaceae; genus Eucalyptus; species Eucalyptus sideroxylon. Next base: position 34,412,870 of record CM024553.2, read on the forward strand.
ACATGGAATCAAGGAGAATGTTCTGTGGCTTCACATCACAATGAAGAACCCATTCCAAGCACTCTTCATGAAGATAAGCAAGTCCCCTAGCCGACCCTACCGCAATTTCGAACCTCTTGGACCAATCGAGTTCAGTTGGAGAAGACAAATTTTCTGCTAGGGAACCATGTTCCATGAATTCGTAGATCAAAAGCCGGTGCTTTCCTTCTGCGCAGTATCCCCACATGTCAATCAAGTTCATGTGGTTAAGATTTCCTAAGGTGCTCATCTCTGCCAGAAACTCATTCTCTCCTTGGTTAGCCTCATGCAGCTGCTTGACCGCTGCAACCCTGCAATCTGACAACACGGCCTTGAATACGATTCCTCCACTTCCTCTTCCAATTTCTTTACTGAAATTCCGTGTCGCCTTCTTTAGCTCATCGTATGTGAACCGTCTGAACCCAGTCGGCCCCATGTGGTATCCATCAATGTGAGCTCCATCTTTCTCTGGGCGGTTTCTATATAACAGGCAGCAAATTATGAGTACAAGTGTGGCCTCCATTCCAGCTGTTGCCCCAACAAAAACGAGCAAAATCTTGATTGCCCAACTCCGATTTGTTTTTACGTAAGTCCTTGGTAGCAAAACTTCTTTGCCTGGACATTGCAGAGCAGCGTACTCTATCTTTGGTATTTTGTAAGAGGAGAGACTGGATTTTGGGACCCTGAAGTAGATGTCCCCAGTGACACTGGGTGAATGTCGGCCATTTAACAGTTTCAACTTGGGGAAACATACAGAGTCGTTATACTGTATACCCAAGCAATTGCACATACCCAAGCATAGTTTCTTGCACTCTTCAATAGTAAAATTCCTATACAAATCTTTCCCGTACCCATAAAAATTGGCATGTGGTAACTTGATGAATTCGGTTTCGACTTTGCTGTCACAGAAGCTGCTGAATTTAGGCTTGCATCCTTGAGTCCAGTCCGAAAGGCTTTCCCTTGCATGTCCGGGAGCACAAATGCAACTTCTTCCGTCCTTAGGGTGGTATGTACACATACTATTAGGTCCACAAATGCCATGAATTGCGCATGGTTCAGATTTGGCTTGCCATGAAACCATCCACTCCTCTCCTTCCAATTGACTATATACTCGAACATTACCATCATGATCGACCGTCAATCTTCTCTTAATTTTTGCACCATAATCGGATGTTAAGAATATGAAATCATCAGATGAAGTGAAATTCCCATAGGGATCAAGCATTGCAACTCTACTGTCATTATAAGTTGTTCTTCCCGCTTGCCAACTATTAAGCCAGGGATCTGGCCAATAGACACTGGTAATCTTCGGGCCATCAAAGAGAAGTCGAAGAAGGTTATCGTTGTCAAAATAAAGCTTGTAATAGCCAGAAGAAAAGTTGTTCTTGCTTCGAGAGGAAACGAGCGGGGTGTTCCTAGTGAGCTTTTGTAGTGGAAGAAGCGTGTTGGTCGGCGAGTCAAAGCTTTGCCATGAAATAATGTGCTGCTTGTCACGAAGGACGAGATTGCCCGTGTCAAGGAGTTGCAGCAACTTCCTTGATGACCCGGAGGGTGACTCGGTCCTTGTGGCCCAAACAACTGTACAACCAGCATCGATCAGTACAAGGTTACCCTTATTTCTTAAAGAAAGCTTTGAGGATCTTCCGTTGATGGGCCGGTCACGGTTTGCCATCCAAACTACAGCGCAGTTGTGGATACTACAAGAGGGTTTGCTGAACCATATGGCAAAACAATAAGCGTTTTCTCCAACCGGATAAAAGCCCGCGGAAAAAGCACCGTCTTCTGACGTGAGAATATCGTCCGGTTTATCGACTGAAAGGGAGGAGCCTTCACGCAAAGTGAGACGAACTGAAGATGTAAGTGAAAAAGATAAGACCAGTGGGAAACATAGCGAGAGAAGAGGGTTTCTCATGGCTTGCATGGGATTTCAGGTGATCTCTAAGGTGCTATAACGCCCATAAGTCGTGTTACCAGATTCCACTTTGCTATATAAGAGTTGGTGAGGTTGGAACTGACTGGCACTCGTTAAAAAAAAAAAAACATAAAAGGACGAAAATTTATCGGTGGTTCGTTTCGTGTTTCACGAGAAAAAAAAGAAAGCATAGTTTGACCAATGACCGGTGACTTTCTCTTTCCTAAGCTATGACAATAACAGGACCGAGGAAAGAAATTACGTGGCCACGCATTGGAAATGCTATTGCAATGTCATCCTTTTAGAATATGTACTAATTGTTTTAATTAAAGAGGCTGGTCCAAAATTCTAAGTTATTAATAGGAGAGGAGCATATATATATATAAAAGGTTCGGTCAAATTGAGTAATTGAAATCATAGTGAAGAAGATAAGTATAATTGAAGGACTGGAAGCTACACATAAGCAAAATAAACCCGACACGTGAAGAATGCAGGAGTATGGCTATAACTAGACTACCTAGGGAAGCCATTAAGGATTTTAAGACAAATAGACTTGAGAATTCAACCGGAATCGGTTTCGACCGTGCTCATCTTTAGAGGTCAATACAGCACAATATAAAATTGATTCGAAATCAAAGATAGGCTGGTTTGATTGAGATGTGTGGCTAATCGTGGGTGACACCACTAAATTGGAAAATTCTCGTCGACCGGTACTTGACTGATTTTCCTATTGTTTTGGGACCCCGTGTCCGTATTTGGATCCTTGAGATTTTCACGACAACCGAGAGTCGCCAATGTGTCGAGTGGGTTCATTGTGGCTCGAAAAAAAATCGACCATAGGTCATTTGCTCTAAAAATTTCTGAAAGTTACCCGGTAATCTAAGTCACGCTAAAAACGTGTCGAATGGAAATTAACCGTGAATTCAAGTCCGTTTTCAAAAATTGAAGATTCTATGGTGTCACGAGCTATTTTAGGAACGTCGACTCATCCTCCGAAGAATTTTCAGAGATTCCGAGATTTTCACGGAAAATGGATTCGGATGCCGTAGAAAAATAACGGAAATTTAGATGGGCTAAGTTGATGGAAATATGGACCTCCAAGTTGAGCCTTTGGATGTCAGAGACTTGCAGAAATGGTATGGCCTTTTCTTCTACATCATTGGACGTCAAATTTGGGAAATTTGATATAGAAATTGAAGCCTAAGATGTATGAAATTCGAACTTGACGGGGTGCAACTTTTGGACATCAAAATTGATTAATTGTGGGATTAAAATGTTGAGAAAGTATTATGACACCAAGTAGATAGGCTCAAGGACTTTTGAGGCCAAAATCATGATGAGTGTGAGATATTTATTTGGATTTTTTGGCTTCCTCTCCCTCAAGCTTCCGTCGCACGCCAATCTGCCGCCCATCTCCTTCGCGTGAACTTCTGGCTTCGCTTTCATTTCGTCGGTTGTTCTTCTTTTCTTTTACTTCACCGAAGCCAGCACAGCCACGCGTCCAAGCCCCCATCTTCTTCAACAGTCGAAGCCACGAAGCTACAGCGCCACATGTCCACGGCCTACCTTCCCTCAGTCAACAAAACCATCAAGTTTTCCCCTTTCTTGACCGTAAGCCAACGAAGCAGCACCCACCGAACTCTCCCATCTTCCCTTGCCGCGCATCCTTCAATCCACGAGACTGCAGCCCACAAACCGAGCATGTTTCAGCCACGCGTCTTCATGGGTCAACAAAGGAAGCCTTGTTGACTCCAGCTCACGGCCACCGAAGTGAATTCAACTAGTCCCATCTCTCTCGCTGCTCTCTCTATTCGTGCGCCAACAACGTCGGTCAAGTGCTAGCTGCCGCACGTCCCTTGCTTCATCACCTTGGTCAGCGTTTCCTTCGGTCTTCCCCATCCCACGCTTGAGCAAGCATCTGCGTGGACGCCAGCAAGCTGTCATGATCGAAGCAGCCCCATTTCTCGCACTTTAGCCCATAGCTCGGCCCATCTTGTTCAACCCATAATTGGTTGAAATCAGCTCAGCCCATCTCCAGCAGAATTTGAAGTTAGCCCATTTCAGCCCAAATTCGGCCCAAAGAATTAGTAACTCGGCCTAGCTTTTTGAAGCCCAGTGAGTTCTTGAGGCCCGCGCAGTCAAGCCCAGTTCCAAGCCCAAGCCCGCGGAGCCACGCCTGGCTCGAGTGTCCGCCGATGCCGCCGAAAATTTGGATTTCGGCCGCCATCGCGTCGTTGTCGCGGTGATCTGGCCTTCACAGTTAATCAAGTGAGTTTTACTCACTAATGCTTTCTTAGTTTTCTAATTATGCTTAAGGGTCGATTAGATTTAATTAAGTGCAATTAAGTGGTTAGATTAACTTAGAGTAATTTAATTAGTGATTTAATGATGCATGTCAGGTGATTGATTAGTGTAATTAGTAAGTAGAGACGTACTACTATTTATTGAATGCATCTCGGGATTTTTCCCGACCCATTTCGGGCTTCAATCGGGCATTACGAGCCTAAATTGAATTTTTAGTATTTTTTTTTTGGGTAAAGTAAAAAAATTTTGGGTAAAGTAATTTTTAGTATTTATTTATTAATTTTCGAAATTAATTTAATTATTTATTTATTTTTCGGAAATTAGGCTGGGATAGCCGACGACGGAATTTTATGCTGATTGTTATGGCGCAATCCGTTTATTTAATTGAGCTTTATTTCATGCTGAATTGAATTATTTGTGAAAGTGGGAATTATTATTTCATTGGATAATCGTTGGTTATTAATTGAAAAATAACCGGGCATCGGTTGATAATGCCAAAAATATTTGAGTGGACTATAGAAAATGTGGGAGTTATGGAAAGGAAAATATTATATTTTGGCTAAGGCCAACCGTGTCCCCACACACGGCTATTTTATCGAGAAGGATAAAAGAGGGAATGGATTGAATGGTCGGATAGTATACTATATCATCCTACGGGCTGTGATATGTCAGCTTAGCGAGAGTAGTATACTGGTGTACTATATCACCTACGGGCGATATGTCACTTAGCGCGAGCAAGACACTTTATCGCTTTAGAGTGAGCATCGGGGGTATACTATATTAACCTGTGACCGATATGTCAGTTTAGCGAGAGCAGTATACCTTAACCCTATCAGCTTAGTGTGAGCTATACTATCTATATATTAGCTTAGAGTGAGCAGTCTTAGACTATGGTCGGACTTATATATAGTATTGAATGTGCCGACCAAACATGGGTCGTGATAACATGTAATTGACTAGGTCGATTGATCATTGCTTTGATATGATATTGTGAATTGATTGATTGAATTGAAATGACCAATGAATTGTCCGATTGACATGAAATCGACTAGGTCGATTGATCGAGTATCGATCTGTGATGTGATTGCTTGGGTACCTATTGAACTGTGCTAATATGCAGGTGGAATCTGAGACCAAGGTAAGTCCTCTGACCCATGCGTGTATAGGCAGCCCGGTTAGCATATTGGTTTACTAATCGAGTCTTAGGGGGTAAAACTTGCTAAGATGTGATCTCAATGGTTATTGAATAACTATTTCAGGACTCTGATGAGGAGCCTGAGGAGAAGGAATATGAAGAGGAGAACCTTGATGTGCAACCTGAGGAGGAAGAAGATTTTGAAGAAGAATATGATCCAGAGGAAAATCCTGAGTATGACTCGGATGAAGACTAAGATCCTATCCTGTTTTGTCAGACCTTGATTATATGTGGATAAGTGTTAGATCAAACCCCGTGAATAGTATTGCATTATGTACTATGAGGTGCTTGTATAAAAGTGTGGTTGTGAATTTCAATATGAAAAAATGGCCCTACTTTTCTATTCCATTGTTTTATTGTCTGGGGATTTATAACTGCTTCCACATGTGCTAACGAAAATGAAAGGATCGGCGATACATAGTCCTGGGATATCGCATTTTAAAATCGACCAAAGATGAAGGATGGGCATGTGACCGAGGATCGGGGCGTGACAAATTTGGCTTAGATTCCTTCATAAAAAAACGTTTTCTAATGTCTTCTTTACAACATATTAAAATTATATAATTTTTCAAGTTCGTTTGATAAGGTAATGGTACTGCTTTCGAAAGTTGCTCAAAACTGTTTTTTGCCTTAGAATGGGAGAACCACACGCCCAACTTGGCGAGGAAGGGAGCTGCACGCCCAACTTGAGGAGCAAACTAATCTAGAGACTTCTTGGCTTGAAGATAAGAATGTATTAAATGCTTTTGGATCTTAGTATATTAAAGAGAAGAAGCTTAGAGAGCAAGTGGACTAATGTGAACAACTCTAAGCCTAATGATTGCATGAAATCTTGGCAATTAATAAGTGAGGTGAGTCACTTAGGTGTCCCCTAGAATCTTAGGTGAATCTTAGGTTATAATGGCCCTAAATTGTAGCCTTGGTGAATAAGGTAAGTACCAACCAATTAGAAGAAAACATTAGGGGTTTATGTGTCCCTTAGGCACCCTAGGCAATAATGAGCCTAGATTGAGCCTTAGAGAGCAAGCAAGTAGGTGGACCAATCACAAGCCAACACCAAAGGACCTAGGCGCCAACTCGGGAAGATAGGTAGGCCAACTCGTCATTTAGGCATCATCATGAGTTTGCAATAAAAAATCTAAGAGGAAGAGACCTATAAATAGGATGAGTCATCCTCACATTGTAAGCATTAGCCTTTCTCTCTTTTCCTCTCCCTTCCTCCCTTCTCTTTCATGCCCTTCTCTTCCAAGCTGCCCTAGACACCGATCGACCACCAAAGAAGCATCTTGGAGCTAGGTCCAAAAAGTAGTAAGTAGATTTTCCTAACTCTTCGATAGGGCGATGTGCTACGCTTATCTATTTTAGGATCATGTCATCGTTTGCTTGTGTTGGCTTTGTATTGTTATGCTTGTTGTGTTTCTATTGCTTGTTGTTGCATTAAGTAAGTTCATGATCCTGCATGAGTATCGAGCACACCCGAATGTTGAGGAGAGGTCTTAGTAATTATGGACAATGCTAAAACCTGAGCGAATGGTTCCAAGTCAAGGTCATGAGCCCAAATCGCATCCAGCATGAGTTTGATTTAATAAAACACAAGAGTCATTCATTAGTTCACCTTGCATAGCACGCCTTCAGGCCCTTCAGGCCTTTTATTCGGTTAAGAGTTTAAAGATGACATGAATCGGTTGATACTTGAAATGCATGGACACACGATGGACCTATATGCCAATGCTGGGGGATGCCGGGTCGTTGCCTGTAGTAAAGCCCTGGATGCCGTCCTAATATTGAGATCGTGGATGATGCCGGCTCGAGTGAGACTGATGCCTCGGGGTCACCCTAGATGTCATCCTGATAATGAGATCGGGATGATGCCGGTTGCCAAGGGGGGACTAATGTCCGGTTGTTATGGGGAGAGTCGATTAAGTTCGACTAACATGATATGGAAAAGGAAAAAAAATGAAAGTCCACGTGTGGTTCATGACTAATACATGTGTGATGCTTGCAAAAGCTGGGTTTATTTGATATGCATTGTTAAGTCCTTGCATCAATTTGAGCATATGTTTGAATTGGGTCACTTAATGCTTGAATGAGTTTCATGAGATGCGAGCATCCCTTTTTATGACCGAAATGATTATAAGCCATGGATCTTTGGAAAGCTTGTTCATATGCACTAACTCCTTATCTTCGATTCTTGAAAGCACATAGATGGTTGAGAGCCTCTCATATGTATAAGCAAGGCAAGGCACGAACTTTGCTATTGATTTGTCATCGACAAGTGGATGGTGATCTTGTATCCGACAATCGACGGCGAGACATCATCCTATAGGAGAATTAGGGATTTCTACTTGCTGAGTTTTCGACTCACTTTTGTTGTTCTCACCATTTTAGGTGTGTGATGGGTGAACCATGGTCCAAGAAGGGAATGAACATAGTATGGGGGTTGCTTTTAGGAGCAGCTCAGTAGAGGAGTTAGGCTACCCCAGCCTTTTGATCGACTATATATATGGAAACGAAAATAAGTAGCCTAGTACTAGGATGGGCATGTAATCAAAATAGCTTTTGATACGTGAATATGTATATGTATATTTTGCTTATATTTGCTTGACTTGCATATGTCTTGTTCAGCTTTCATGTTTGTTTGTATAAGAATTGTTTATTATCGCTTTCGCATGCGCTTAACTAAGACTTTCGGGACGTTTGACGTTGCTTGCAGCATCGATGCTAACCCTCCTGGTCATGCTCTCGTGCCGAGATGGGGCAGGGGGTGTGACAGAATGTCGCTAAAAACCTCGGTACTCAAATACACCGCAAAGGCGACTCTAATGGTGGCTCTGATGGTGATACAGTGCAAGAACCAGTTGAAGAAACTAGCAATCGCCTTTCCTTCCTTTGGATTGTGGTGGTTGAATTGGTCAGCCCCAAGTGCAGGGATGGACCCTCTTTGCCTCCTCTTCCAAGGCTCACAAAGCATATTGATGTGTGGAACAAGAGAGCCTTTGAGCCGTGGACATATGTGGATTCCCCACACAATGGGGGTTGGAGGTTTTGGTTGTGAAATTGGATGATCAATGGCAGATAACTGTCGCGACATTCGTTTTCGGGCGCCTTGACAAGCAAGTATTTGCAAAGGCTAATGATTTGCTAAGCATAGGGCTTAGCCCGGGTTCTCCAAAGCCTATCAATTCACAACTTATAATTCGAGTTTTTAACCTACAAATTAATTTCAAATAGAACTCGCCACTAATTAATTTGAGATGGATCGATTAGAAACCCAAGTAAAATATTATGAGAAATATTTTACTCATGTGCAACTAAAAAAACTAATATCGGGGACTTGATTATACTAGTTAATCATTAATAACCTTCCGATACAAAATTAGGTAAAACATTTATGCAGAATTTTATACCAAACATGAATTCTAAGATTCAATTCCTCACCAGCTTAAAGAAATAGAAATCCATGCATCATAAAGGCATAACTAGAATAAGTCCATATTTGCTTCCGAAGACTTAAATATGATTTCCTTTTTTTTTGGGACTTTTTTTTTTTTTAGAGATTTACATATGCTTTAAAGGAAAACCACTCAAAGGCTTTTCTTTTCTTTTCTTCTTTTCTTTGCGCTTTTTTTTTTTTGGAAAATGTAAATTATTTTGAATTTTTCTGATTTTTGAAAACGAAAAACTATTTTTATGATTTTTGAAAAATAAAAAATATTTTTTGATTTTTCTATTTTTATTATTAAAATAATAATATATTGTTAAAAAACAACCCGGGTCGGATTCTCCGGTTGGGACTGTCCCGGGTCGTCAACCATCGGCCTAGATGGGCCTGAAGCATGGGCCCAGCCCAAAGCTCCACTTTTTTTGAAGAAACCCAAGCCCATTTAAAAAAAAAAGAAGAAGAAAAAACAAAGCAAGCCCACCCTCAATTAATATAAATGATGTTTCGTGTAATCATAGAAGAAATTACCTAAAATTGGCAAGCTTGCAAACGGAAGTCTGCACCGGTGATGGACTTTTGGTCAGTCTTCTTGAAAATCCGAGCATCACTCAAATACAAGTCTTTCTTCATCTTTGAAGAAAAAGATTAGGGCAGCACTAAACAATTGAAACGTGAGGAACATAACATGACGCGCATGATTTAATCTAGTCTATATGAAATTGAATGTAACCTGGATGTATTATGACATGGTTGAAAATATTTGAATGATATAAGATTTAATATGCATAATATAAATCCCTAAGCGCCATAATGGATTTTTTGGTCAAAACACTTCTCAATATTATTGAACCTCAAGAGTCTTTAAACAAAAAGCCCAACGAAGGGGCATCCAAACATAAGAGATTCCATAAAACTTGGGGAGGACAGGTCACCCATGAAGAAGGAAGGGAATTTGAAAAATAAGCCTACGCGACCCAATTGGCCACGTGACCGACATTTGACTTACAAACTATGGATCTGTCATCCGAAACTTCTTTTCATGGATCTGTCATCCGAAACTTCTTTTCTTCTTAAGTTTAAATTTCAAAACAAAATAAAAGAACAAAGAGTGTATCTTAAACGATATATTTAATCAACCAATCTACTTAGCTAAGAATGAAATAAATGATGTAATTTAGTTAACAAAACTTATCAAACTAAAAATGAAATTGTGTATTATTTGCTTTAGTTTTGTTCTCATCACTTTTATAATCTAATTTAAAATTTTGATGTCAACAACTCAACAGTCGATTGGTGTTTCCTTTGTTTGGTTCTACTTTCGGTATTCACTAGGGGTGAGTATGTTTGATAAATTCAACAACTCAGCACTTGTGTGTGAAGGCTAATGGCTTCCTAAGCATAGGGCTATTCCAAGCCCATCAATTCACAACTTATGTTTCAAATTTTGAACCCACAAGTTAATTTCAAATGGGAGTTGTCACTAATCGATTTGTGGTAGGTCGATTAGAAACCCAAGTAAAATATTGGGAGAAATATTTTATTCCTGCGCAACTAGAGAAATTATGATCCTAGACTCGATTATATTAGTTAATCATTAATACCCTTCTGGTGCCTAATCTTATTTAAACATCAAGTAAAGCATTTATGCAGCATTTTATACCAATCACGAATTCTAAAATTCAATTCCTCATCAGTTTAAGGAGATAGAAATCTATGCATCATAAAGGCGTAATTAGAATAAGTCAATATTTGCTTTCAAAAACTTAAACATGATTTCCTTTTTTCGGACTTTTTTTTTCTCTTTTAAAGATTAATATATGCTTTAAAGGAAAACCACTCAAAGGCTTTTTTTTTTTCATTGCGTTTTTCTATTTTTTGGAAAAATGCAAATTATTTTTGGATTTTTCTAATTTTTGAAAAAAAAAAAAAAACTATTTTTTTATTTTTCTATTTTTTTAATTAAAATAACATTATATTGTTATAAAAATGACCCGGGTCGGATTCCTGGGTTGGGAAAGACCCGGTCGTCAACCATCGGCCTGGATGGGCCTGAAGCGTGGGCCCAACCCGAGCTTCCCTTTTTGAAGAAACCCAAGCCCATTTAGCCAAAATTTATGTATCAAACCATAATTCAGAAAAAATTGAAATACCAATGACTTAAATATTACGTTTCTTGTTAGGAAAAAAAATATTTTCACCTTTGATGACTGAATTAGTTTCTATACAGTAGGTTAATTGATTGAAGTTTAGCTACACTTGATATGTGTTGATTAAATGCGACTCCATCAAAATGGGCTTTTCTGTTCTATTGTTCTTGAGATAAATTGATATAGGTATCACTCAGTTTTGGTTTAAGTTGTCACATTGTTCTTAAGATTCCTCCTCAATCAGCCGAAATAACTTGCACTCCTTGCTTGACTGACTTGACTAAGACGAGACATGTTGCATCTAATTCTCTTGGGTGCGTCAAGGCCGTCCATGGGGGCCAACGAGCTACGAGAAGGCGGAGGGAGGACCAACGTCCATCCTAGCCTCAGCCATGGAAATGGCATGGAAGGGAAGCCAGGATAAGGCCTAGCTTGGCCTAGCCGTATCTAGTCATAGAGCCTGGCCTGGTTTTGCCGCTACAAGGCTTTGCTATTGCAATGCCTAGCTGTCACACAGCCTAGCCATGGCCAACTATTGTTCTAAAAATTCGAACACGTAACGTGTTGGTATTTTTCAAGTGTAGGTTGCAAAGTGAATATCATAAAAAATAGCGTACACTAAATGCAATACAACAAAAACTTTGAGATTGTTTATATCATCCTCCCAATAAATAATGTAAAGACAAAGGAAAAGTAACACACTTCATAACATGATAAATCCAAAGACAATTACCCTATACTTGGAAACATTTAGTGACTACCATTACTTTATACTTGTAAACATGCAAAGATCTTTACCTTATAATCGTAATTTATTCTAGAGGTACGGATAGAGGACCTATGCTACGATCATTTCATCTTCATCTTCATCGCTGCAGCGCAAAAGCATCTCCACCACTTGTCTCATGGTGGGTCTTGCATCTCTATCTTCCTCCACACACTGAAGAGCTACTGCAACTAAAACTCCAACCATCCTAATGTCATATTCCCCTGTCAGCCTTGGATCCACAATTTCCTTTATCCATGTTTCCATTGGAACTCCTGTTCTCTTCCTCTCTCTCACCCAAGAAGTCAACCTTTTGCTCTCATTCTCATCACCACCCTCAGTATTTGCAAGCCCTCCTGTTGGACTCCTACCAGTCACCAGCTCCAACAGAACAATCCCATAACTGTACACGTCTACTTTGGAGGTGATTGGCATATTGTAAATCCATTCAGGAGCCATGTAACCTCTTGTTCCTCTGATTCTCGAGAAGCCTGAATCCTCTAGTCCCTCCCTCTTGAGTATCTTCGACAGTCCAAAATCCGCCACCTTCGGTTGGTACATGGAATCAAGGAGAATATTCTGTGGCTTCACATCACAATGAAGAACCCATTCCAAGCACTCTTCGTGAAGATAAGCAAGTCCCCTAGCCGACCCTACCGCAATTTCAAACCTCTTGGACCAATCGAGTTCAGTTGGAGAAGACAAATTTTCCGCTAGGGAACCATGTTCCATGAATTCATATATCAAAAGCCGGTGCTTTCCATCTGCGCAGTACCCCCACATGTCAATCAAGTTCATGTGGTTAAGATTTCCTATGGTGCTAACCTCCGCCAGAAACTCATTCTCACCTTGGTTAGCTTCAATGAGCCGCTTGACCGCTGCAACCCTGGAATCTGACAACACAGCCTTGTGTACGGTTCCTCCACTTCCTTTTCCTATTTCTTCACTGAAATTCCGTGTTGCCTTCTTCAGCTCGTTGTACGTGAACCGTCTGAATCCGGTCGGTCCAGCGTGGTATCCATCGATGTGTGCTCGACCTTTCTCTCGGCTGGTTCCATGTAAGAAGCACCAAACCGTGAGTACAACAATGGCCTCCGTTCCAGCTATTGCCCCAACGAAAATCAGCAAAATCTTGATTGCCAAACTCTCTTGCCTTTTTACGTAAGTTCTTGGTAGCAAAACTTCGTTGGCTGGACATTGCAGAGCAGCGTACTCTATCCTCGGTAATTTGTAAGAGGAGCGATTGGATTTTGGGAGCCTGAAGTGGATGCCCCCTTCAACACCGGGTGAATATCGGCCATTTAACAGAAGCACCTTGGGGTAACAGTTCGAGCTTTTATATTGGATACCCAAGCAATTGCACAATTCCAAGCATAATTTCTTGCACATCTCGAGTGTGTACCTTTCAAAGAAGCCTTTGTCATACCCATAAAAATCGGCATGTGGTAACTCGACGAATTCAGTTTCGACTTTGCTGTCACAGAAGCTGTTGAACTTAGGCTTGCATCCTTGAGTCCAGTCGGAAAGATTCTCTCTTTCATATCCGGGAGCACAAATGCAACTTCTTCCCTCTCTAGGGTGGTATGTACACATACTATTAGGTCCACAAGTGCCATGAATTGTGCATGGGTCAGATTTGGCTTGCCATGAAACTGACCACTCCTCTCCTTCGGACCGACTATAAACTCGAACATTACCATCATAATCGACTGTTAATCTTCTCTGAACTTTTGCACCGTAATCGGATGTTAAGAATTTCAAATCATCAGATGAAGTGAAATTCCCGTAAGGATCTAGAATTGCAACTCTACTATCATTCCAAGATGTTCTTCCAGCTTCCCAACTATTAAGCCATGGATCTGGCCAATAGATACTGGTAATCTTAGGGCCACTAAAAAGAAGATGAAGAAGGTTATCGTTGTCGAAATAAAACCTGTAGTAACCGGAAGAGAAGTTGTTCTTGCTTCGATGGGAAACGAGCGGGGTGTTCCTAGTGAGATTTTGTAGAGGAAGAAGCGTGTTGGTCGGCGTGTCAAAGCTTTGCCACGAAATGACGTGCTGCTCGTCACGAAGGACAAGATTACCCGTGTCAAGGAGTTGCAGCAACTTCATTGATGACCCGGAGGATGAGCCGGTGCTTGTGGCCCAAACAACCGTACGATCAGCATCGATCAGTACGAGGTCACCATTCTTTCTTAAAGAAAGCTTTGAGGATCTTCCATTGACGGGTTGGTCGCGGTTTGCCATCCAAACGACGGTGCAGTTGTGGATACTACAAGATGGTTTGCTGAACCAAATGGCAAAGCAATAAGCATTTTCTCCCACGGGATAAAAGCCCGCGGCAAAAGCACCGTCTTCCGACGTCAAAGTATCGTCAGCTTTATTAGCTGAAAGGGAGGAGCCTTCGCGCAAAGTGAAACGAACTGAAGTTGTGAGTGGAAAAGGTAAGACAAGGGAGATACATAGCAAGAGAAGAGCATTTTTCATGGCATTCATAGGATTTCAAGTGATCTTTCATGTGCTATTGCGCATGTAGCGCGTTCCCGAATCTCCCCTTAGTTATATAGGACTTGGCGGTGCCACATTAGAACTGATTGAGTCTCGGTAAAAACATAAAAGTACGGAAATCTATTTAGGAAATGACTAGTACCTTTCTCTTCCCTAATTATGAAAACAACTTGACCGACGGAAGAAGCCTGGTGAACCCGCAATTGATTTGCTGTAGCAATGTCATCCATCGAAAATTGGACGCATGTATTGATTGTTCCAATCCACAAACTTCCAGAGATCAATTGGTGGGACATCGTATTTAATAAGGTTCTAGTCCAGTATGATAACTAAGTGTCGATATGAGATAATACTTTAGTACATTGTCTAACATACAAACAGATTGAAATGGTATCAAGGAAACCACGTGCAATGGAAGGCTGATGAGCTACACATGTAGAACATAAATTCAATGCATGAGAAATGGATAAACTTTGCTCTCACACCATACTAAAAAGTCCAATGCAAAGATTCATATTAGTCAATAAAGAGAAGATCGCATGTATATAAAAACTTTAATCAAACTAAATATTTAAGTAGCGTAGGACAATGCTTTAATAAATTGGACCACTTAAATCTTAACCTCAAATTTGCTGGACATTGACAAGCCTCAAATTTCTGAATGAATTAAGACCTCATCATTATAATTGAATTATTTTATTTAAGTTTTGCCACTTTTGACAGGTGAGCCTACTTTAGGACGAAAGTGGAGGACTTTTTTTTTTTTTTTTTTTGGTCAGAAAAGTGGACTTGAAACAGGCTAATATGACCGTCCATATCGGCCAAAGGGGCGATATCACATCAGGA
This sequence comes from Eucalyptus sideroxylon, assembly GCA_014182405.2. Taxonomy (NCBI): domain Eukaryota; kingdom Viridiplantae; phylum Streptophyta; class Magnoliopsida; order Myrtales; family Myrtaceae; genus Eucalyptus; species Eucalyptus sideroxylon. Next base: position 34,428,008 of record CM024553.2, read on the forward strand.
TAGGGGAGGCCTTCCACGTTCTCCACTGGAAAAGGATAGAAGGGGACATTTTTGGAGTATTAATAGCTTGATTATCTACCATTTATTACAACGAAAAGATGGGTGTTGAAGAGATGGACATCTTGACAGTAATGACAAACTGATAAAAGCAGTGACATATGACTATATTCTACTATCTTATCAATGGGGGATGCAGACTTTTTTATTAAAAAGGATCAGAGTAAACATACCTGGTCAAATCTTATTGAGAGGCGATGAACCCCAAAGAGATTTCGTTCAAAGTATAATGAATGAAAATCGCACGATACATCTAGAGACTGGGGCGACCGCATCTACCATCCTCCCTTGGATTCACCTGTGTATGTTATGATGCTTGGTAATGACTTCTTTATGGCCCCCAACCTCAATGGTCAATGGGAAGAAAAAAAGGAATCTAATGTAGTTCTATATTTGGATCTGCAGGATCTGTAGTGACATTGTAATATGGGCTACTAGAATTATATATTGGTGTGGTATGAATTAATTAATTAAAAGAAGATCTAGTATCAGTTGTGAACCCTAGATGAATAGTTCATTTTTATAATTAGGCATGTCAAAATATTGTCTTACATCACTTGACAAGGGATTCAACATGCTATTTATATTTATGTGATCTCTCTCCTCCTATTGATTTAAGTTTCTTTCTAACAAAGTATTAGAATCAATTTCATTCCTAACATATATATGCATCCACCACCATTAGTCAAATTTCACAGACTGCTCTCAATCCGACCTGCTTGTGGAAGACATGTTGAATCATTCTCCCACGTCACTTGAAGAAGGGGATGTTGAAATGTCATCTACATACATAGATTTGCAGAAACGTCAAAGAAAGGCACACAAACCATATTCATACAGCCAATCGACGATTGATCGTGATCAATGGATTAGACAATATAAGGGTCCATGGGCACAGACTATACGCGAAGTCTCTTCACTCCAAACGTATATTCCAAACGTATCACGCACGTTTGTCCACTATGGCAATCTGAGAGCGCACGCAAATGGCACCAACTACTTGATTGGCAGATTGAATCGGTGCCGTGCCCGAGCCATAAGGGCGCCGAGGAAATGACTTGGTCCGAATGACTGAGACGTGCCCGACGGGGCGAGTCTCTGTTTGAAGCACATGGATGGTCCTGCCTTCCGCCATTGATGAAAGATCCCGAAAGGCTCTCGTCAAATTCGGACAAAGCAATGGTCCCCGCCAACAATTTTTTGCTATCTGCGAGAGAAGAGAAGGCAGGACCGTCCACAAAAATTATACATCTAGCCCAGTTGTCCTGACTGTGGCGACCGTAAGTCCGTGTAACGCCCGGCTCAATTTTTTCAATAGATTCATATGGACGCTGTTTTCACAGCCTCTTTTCATTAGCATTCCCCTCCTTTTTTCTGTATTAATTGATCAAGTCAGCCTCTGTTGATTATGGCTTGAAGCTTTACATTTGACTTGGGATCAGCTCATATGTACGTGATCTTCTTTACCGATTTTAGTGGAACCATTTATCGATCTCTTCCCGCAGGTACGAACACTACCGAACCACATAAGGTTGTAATGCAAGATTTGAGGTGCTATATGTGTCATAGGGAACCACATAGATTGAAAATGTGCACAAGGCATGATCTAGCATACACATTAACAAAGCATATTACTCTAAGGACTGTTATGACAAAACTATCACCTAGAGGGGGGGTGAATAGGTGATTATGCGGAAATGAAATAAGTTAACCAAAAATTCTAGCGAGACAACTTCTGATGAAGTGGTCAAATCTTACCGGTGCACAATTCTACTATAGAAAATTAAAAGTGTAAGGGATAGAGAATTGCACACTCAAGTTTATAGTAGTTTGGCTTTTGCAAGCTTACATCCACTCTCCTGCACTACAGCCAATTGGTTGGAATCCACTGATGAGAACATATCAAAGGTTACAAAATCTGAGCTCCGACACTCAAGCTCGTGTGTATAGCTTTCTCACACACTCTCAACCTCTAAAAGGTTATATAATTTTGCTCACTGAATCAAATGCAAAATGCTCACAAAATCTCTTCAGACTTTTAGAATTAAAAGCTCCAATACTCGTGAAAGCAAATTGTTATCCTTCTACTATGAAATCTCCTTTTATACACTTCCTAATCCAAGCTGACCACTGGACATGTCTTCAAGAGGATCATCAATTTGCTTTCACGAGTATTGGTTTAATTCTAAAAGTCTGAAGGGTATTTGTGATCATTTTGCATTTGATTCAGTAAGCAAAATTGTATGACCTTTTAGAGGTTGAGAGTGTGTGAGAAAGCTATACACATGAGCTTGAGTGTCGGAGCTCAGATCTTGTAACCTCTGATCGGTTCTCATCAGTGGATTCCAGCCAATTGGCTGTAGCACGAGAGAGTGGATGTAAGCTTGCAAAAGTCGAACCACTATAAACTTGAGTGTGCAATCCTCTATCCCTTACACTTTTAATTTTCTATAATAGAATTGTGCACCGGTAAGATTTGACCACTTCATCAGAAGTTGTTTTGCTAGAATTTTTGGTTAACTTATTTCATTTCCGCATGATCACCTATTCACCCCCCCCCCTCTAGGTGATAGTTTTTCCATAACAATTGTGGTGTTCTGAAAACCTTCCTTTTCAAATTTGTCCAAAGAGATGGCATATTTATCCAATCAATTTAGCCGTTGCACGAAATATATTCCTTCCTAGCCGGTTGATTGATTATCCAAATAGGAAGGTATTATCAGCGACTTTGATTCTAATAGTAATCATTAGACTTTCCTTCTTGAAAAAAATACTTATAATCAAATTTCAAAGTTGGTAAGTTTTATCAATCATCAAAACCAATAAGGGAGTGTTTTCATAACAATCTCTTCCTTTTTGATGATGACAAAACATTTGTCAATCATAACTTTTAGAAAAAAATATTGTATGATAAATTGCTAATAAAGCACGAAAATAGGAGATAAGGGTCAAAGGAATTTTAACCAATTCCCTTAACTTTTACGATGCTACCTTTGTTCTACTAGACCTCCACTTTCTCCCCCTTTTTGTCAACAATCAAAAAGGTAAGTTCCAAATAAAATATTGTCCACAAACCGTAGTACTAATGTCAAACAAAGTCATAATATCAATGTCAAACATAGTATGAAATAACCAACAACAATCCACAAATAGAGTAGACCACAACAAAAAACAAACCAAACTATGAAGAAATAACGAAAACAAAGAGTTATTTAGAAGAGGATGGTTGGTTAGACATGGGGTTTGGACCAGGTGCTAGAGAAGGAGCTGGAGATGGCATCCTATGTTCTGGAGGCAGTTGAACTAGAACATAATATTGCATATTCTCAAGAGTTAGCGCCATGGAAATCATTTTGCTGTCTAGAGAAGTCATTGTGTTCTCCAGAGTTTTAACCTGAGTATGGAAAAAGATGGATAATTTCTTCAACGCTACTTCCGTCTGATCCTTGTGTTCCATCATCTTGAGTAGAGTTCGAAGAAAAAGCCTGTCTTTAGTACTGTTGATAATAGGTGTTTTTGAAGGATCTGTCTCTAGCTTAAGTTTTATCACCATATTTATGTCCTCCTGCCTCTTTTTAGCAGCTTCAAACTCCTCCTCAACCCCTGCAATTCTTTTACCTTTATCCTGCACAAATGGGTTAGGAGATATAGCAAGAGCAATAAGCAGCTCACTAGGTATGCTTACAGTTGCAATAGGGATCGAATGAGTTGTAGCAGCAGGTATCTCAACAACATGATCTTTTGAGATCAGAGGATTGTCTAGGGCTTTCTGAGGATCTGGTAGATCAGAAACAGTCTCTTCAGTCACTACATCAGGAACTTCCTAACTTTCTTGGACCTTTTTAGCACCAACAATGACTTCTAGATCAACAGAAATTTCTTTGTCAGGATCAGCAGGGATCTCCAAGGGAATGTTTTCAAAAAACGTTTCCTTAGCATCTTCAACATGATAGAGCTCCTCATGTTTCTCATGAGTGTATGCTGCAACTCTGGAAGAATCATCATCATCAGTGCATAAGGCAGACCCATGTTCTCCAGCAATGACTTCCTTTGTGGCTGGTTCCTTAAGCTTAGGAAAAGTTTGCTCCAATGCACGTTCTTGATGTTCAGCATCATCATCAGCTGTCTCTAGATTAGTGGTGAGATCAACATCCACCATGCTAGTTTGAACAGAAGTTGGTATAGGTTGATCTTCAGAATCTTTTTGCTTCTGTTCTTCAGCGATGATATTCTTCGGTTGATCTCGCAGCCACATCTATCCCGTCCCTCCTTCAACTTCAATCTCCTCCTTCTCATCATCAATGTCTGGTTGATATGCATCAATAATGTCGTCCAAATCAATTGTCCCTTCATTAGATTCAACCAACATCTCCTCTGTAAGCCTTTGCAAGAAGGCTCGAAATTGTTGTCGTGATTTAGCAGTTTTTCTTCGCTTTATGGGACGAGTAGTTGGTTTTGGAACAATTTCTTTTGCATCAACCTGTAGAATCCTTCCCCTTGTGTTTTTCCATCCTTCAGAGGTAACCCTAAAACTCATCTTCCACATCATTTGCCCATCTATCTTCAGTGAAGGTAACTAATGTTTCCTTAACTTCTTTGGAATCTCAATTCCCAATTCACTAAAGTTTTTTGTTATTACAAAACCATAGGTCAATTGCCCCTTATTCTTCAGAACAATTCGATACATATGCAGAATTATAAGATGAGCAATAGAAAAGGTTTTACCATTTAAGATAGCACACATCAGCTTCACTTCATACTGAGAAACATTAGTTGTAAAAGAACATTTTGGTCTTAGACAATTAATAATAATATTGTGAAGCACAATTGGTCTCAAGGGAAACAACTGATGAGAAACATGAGAACGATCATCTCCAGTAAAATCAGCAATACCAGACAGCTGTTGATATGCAACATCAGGATCAATGTCAATCGATTCAAACTCGAGAACCCAACACCCAGCAATTTAGCAAGATCCCAAGCTTGAAGCAAATATGACTTGTCGAAAACTTTAAACTCAATGGTGTCCACGAAGTAAAAAGAGAGTGTCGAATAGAAATAAGCAATAAGAGCAGGATAAGTAGGATATTCAGTTGTGCACAATGCCATGAGGAGACAATCATCAAAGAATTGTTTGACATAAATATTAGTGGATTCGAAAAAGTTGAAATCGATCGTCCTCTATTTGATAACTCCTTTGTTCATCAGGGCTATAAACATTGCTGATGCTCTTCTGATTTAATCAGTTTATCACCCTGATCATCATCTACTTCATACTCAGTAACTCTCTTTCGGAAACTAGCAAATAGCTTTTCATCATTATCCCCTCTTTTGCCATCGTCTTCAGTTCTTTTCTTAGTACTAGAAGTTTCTTCCACCTTCTCCTTTCCTATTCTAGTTCGCACAGCACTAGAATCACCAGCACTAATAGGATGAATGCTTTGAATACGATTAACAAACATAAGTTCGAATGCCTCTTCACTTGCAAACCCATACTTAGCCAGTAACCAGGAAATCAGTTCCTCACTGTCTCCTAAAGCCTTAAGAGTCGCAATGGTTGATCTTAACTGAGAAGGATCTGAGGATGCTTATGTACCTTCAACACTGGTAGAAGAGTCGGACAGTTTGAAAAACTCAAGACTACCTTTGACTCTTGAATGCAATCCCGCAATCCGGTTTGATCTCCTCGAACCAGAGGGTCTGGTCTTCGTCTTTGAAGTAGATTTTGGAGCCATTACTTCGAAAAAGAAAGAAAGTTTCGATCTTTTGCAGAGAAGAGGAAGAAGAGCCGAAGGTTTTTCACGAGACACACTCGAAAAAGTGACGAAGAAAGAAAGAAAGGCAACTTCTTTTTATTGGAGACGAAACGACGCTTATGTAAGGAAAAATCGAAATTTTTGGAAAAGAAAACTGTAAAATGGTTTTTAAAATTTACATAATTTCCAAAAATATTATTTATTTTGCAATAAGTTAAATATGACAATTCAAAATATTCAAATCATATACTTTCCAACTTTACCCAATAAGATTCCTAAAATAATCTTACCATTAAGAATTCAAAATTTCCACACGTTGATGTACTCGGAGCCTCGACGAACCCTGTTCTTAATCACTTGAAGTAAATGGGTTAGTAATACCGAGTTTATTGCAAAAAAAAAAAAAATACTTTCTTGTCAAGAGGTTTTGTAAAGATATTTGCCAATTGATTTTGTGAATTGACAAATTGAATGTTCACTTTACCACTATTGACATGATCACATATAAAATGATACTTGATTTCTATGTGCTTGGCTCTGGAATTTAGAATCGGGTTCTTCGTCAGGTTAATGGCACTGGTATTGTCGCATTTGATGGTTGTAGTCAAGTCATCTACTCCATAATCCTTCAATTGTTGTTTCATCTAGAGGACTTGTGTGCAACAACTTCCTAAAACGACATACTCTACTTCAGTAGTTGATAAGGCAACCGTTGATTGCTTTTTGAAGAACTAGGAAACAAGCATCTTGCCTAACAACTGACAGGTTCTAGAGGTGCTCTTCCTATCAGTCTTACATCTTACAAAGAGCCAAAATCTGATTCCTTAGGATACCAGATTCCTAGAAAGGGATAAGAATTAATATATTTGATTATCATTTTAACTGCAAAGAGATGAGACTCCCTAGGGTCTGACTGAAATCTAGCACAGATGCATACGCTAAAAAGGATATTAGGCCTTGAGACTGTAAGATATAACAAAGAGCCAATCATGCTCCCGTAAACTTCGATCAACTTTCTTGTCATTCTCGTCTTTATCGAGCTTAGAAGATGAAGACATAGGAGTCTCTACTTTCTTCGAATTTTTCATGTGAAATTTTTTCACCAGTTCTTTGGCATTTATCTCTTGAAAAATAAATGTCCCTTCTTGCGTTTGCTTGATTTGCAATCCGAGGAAGAAATTTAGTTCCCCAATCATGCTCATCTGAAACCCATCCTGCATCAACTTGGCAAAACTCTTACAAAGATTTTCATTAGGAGATCCAAATATAATATCATCAACATAGATCTCAACTAATAAAATTTCCTTACCTTCTCTAAGAATAAATAAAGTAGTGTCAACATTACCTTTCACAAAGCCATTTTGTATGAGAAAAGTTGTTAACCTTTCATACCAAGCACGAGGAGCTTGCTTCAGACCATATAAGGCCTTCTTCAGTTTGTATACATGATCAGGCTTTCTAGGTTCTTCAAAACCTGGTGGTTGTTCTACGAACAATTTCTCTTTAATGTATCCATTTAAGAAGGCATTTTTCACATCCATCTGAAAAAGTCTGAAACCATAGAAACACGCGTAAGTAAGTAAAAGTCTGATTGCTTCTAACCTTGCTACTGGTGCATAAGTTTCATCGTAGTCGATTCCCTCTTCCTGAGAGTAACCTTTAGCAACCAATCTTGCCTTGTTTCTTGTGACTTTTCCTTGATCATTGAGCTTGTTTCTGTACACCCATTTTGTTCCTATTACGGGATGATCATTGGTCTGGGAACTAATTCCCACACTTCATTTATACAAAATTGTTGAAGTTCCTCCTGCATTGCTTGGATCTAGTTTTCATCTGATAGTGCTTCTTCAATGCTTTTAGGTTCAGTCTTTGAGATGAGCGCTAAAGTGCTAACTGCCTCTTTAAGAGTTGATCTGGTTCTTATCTTGTCGTCGCTATTTCCGATAATCAGATCTTTCGGATGACTAGTCTTGTGCTTCTAGTTTCTATTGAACCTATCATCAGAGGTTGTAGGTTTCTCGTTGACCTCCTCTTTAGTCTTTTCTGGTTGCTGAGGCTATTCATCTAATTTTGATTGCTTGTTGTCTTGTTGCGCTTGAATTCCATCAGAGAACTGCTCTGCTTGATCAGAATCTTCGTGAGTTTGAGAATTTTCATCAAATCTCACATTGATAGACTCCTCCACTGTGTGAGATCTTTTGTTGTAAACTCTGAAAGCCTTGCTCGTGGTTGAGTATCCCAAGAATATACCTTCATCTGATCTTTCATCAAACTTACCAGGCCAATCATTAGCATTTCTCAAAATAAAACATCTACAACCAAAGACTTTGAAGTATGAAATAATTGGCTTTTTGCCTTTGAGAAGCTCATAGGGGGTCTTTTCTAAAGAGGGTCTAAGAAAAACTCGATTTATGATATAACAAGCTATTGAAACAGCTTTTGCCCAAAAATGAGATGCAACTTTACTTTCTATGAGAAGAGTTCTTGTCATATCTTGTAAAGACCTGTTTTTCCTCTCTACAACACCATTCTGTTCAGGTGTGCAAGAAGTCGAAAACTGATGCTCAAAACCATTTTCTCCATAGAAGTTTTCAAAACTCTGATTTTCAAACTCTCCCCCATGATAAGTTTTAATGCAAGAAATGGAATATCCTTTTTCATTTTGAACCCTTTTTGAAAATTTTGAAAAACAGGAAAATGCTTCATGCTTGTGTGCAAGAAAGAAAACCCTAGTATACCTTGTATAGTCATCAACTATCACTAAGCAGTACCTTTTACCTCCCAGACTTTTCGTTCTTGTGGGTCCGAAGATATCCATATGAAGAACCTGTAAAGCTCTATCAGTACTAACAAAATTGATAGGTTTAAAAGAGTTCCTTACCTGTTTACCTAAGGCGCAGATTTAGCATACTTCAAAACTTTCAAATATAAGGTCCAGTAATCCTCATACCAATTTCTTTGAAGAAAGCTTCACTATTTGTTTAGTGTTTGTATGACCAAGCTTCCTGTGCCAAAGATCTGACTCGTCTGTTATAAAGACTAGACACTGAACATCATTAGTAGTTATATCTAACAAATAGATTTTTTCGTGTCTTCTTCCAATAAAAGATTGCTTCAAATCTTTTCTTGTGCCTGCACATTTGTTTTCTTGAAAGCATATTCTGTATCTGGCATCACATAGCTGACTGATTCTGATAAGATCATAGTTCAGTCCTTTGACAAGAGAAACATCTCTTATTGTCAAACTTCCAATTTCAACAGTTCATTTCCCAATGATTTTCCCTTTATTATTTCCTCCAAAGGAAACACTTCCTCCAGAAATTCTTGTGAGTTCAATAAACTTACTCGGATCACCAGTCTTGAGAAACCACTGTCAAGATACCACTTGTTTTTCCTTCTTCTTGGTACCTACAAAAATTAAGATTTCAAGTCTTCTTTGGTACCCATTTTTGTTTGGGTCCTCTTTGGTTAGAAGGATGGGCCATGCTTAGAAAGTTTCTCTGAATTGGCTTCCAACCTTTGGAACAGTTATTTTCGTAATGATCATGACTTCCGCAGATTGAACACTTAAGGAAGTTTTTACCAACAGGTTTTACAAACTATTTTCTAAAGTGATTTTCATAAAACACTTTTGGTGGTTTTTTATTCTTTCTCTCTTTATGAGTCGGAAAATCATTTTCGAAATCCTTTTTCGTTTTTGCATCCAAGTCCTGATTTGTTGTAATACGGAATTTGAATGGACAAAATGTGCTCTAAAGTTTTTGAACCGATTGAAAATATTTTTGCAACATATGAAATTTCCTTTTTCAAAGAATCATTTTCTTTTAAAGTAGAATCAAGATTTTCTTTTGATTGAAGAAGATCCTTCTCAAGATTTTCAATCTTTTCTTTTTGGAAAGAATCATGTTGTCTCAATTTTGAGTTTTCCTTTTTCAATTCTGAGAATTTTCTAAGCGCGGCCTTGTAATCAACAAGTAATTCTTCAATGTAATTAGATACTTCAGCAGGAATGTCAAAATTACTTACCTCAAATTCATCTTCCGGATCAGATTTTGCCATGAGATAGATATTAGCACATTCTTCATAACTTTCTTCACACTCAATGTCACTCCAAGTCTCGCCATTCAATCCCTTCTTTGTCTTCTCATATTTGTTTTTCCATTTCCTCAAAAGTGGGCAATTTGGCTTAATATGACCTCGCTTCTTTCATTCGAAGCAGATAACATCTTTATTTTCTTTCTTGTCATTGAAGCTTCTCCTTTGCTCAGAAGTTCTGAAAGTTTTCTTTCCCTTGAACTTCCTTCCTTTTTCTAGCCATTCTTTGAAACTTTTTCACCATGAGAGCAATCTCTTTGTCATCCTCATCATCTTCGTCTGAATCTGATTCATCAAAATAAAGATTTGATTTCAAAATTAGAGTTTTCTTACCTCTGGTGTCTTCTTCGTTTAGACGCTCTTCTTCATAGGATTGGAGTGTTCCCACGAGCTCATTCACAAAGAGAGGTGATATTCTTTGAGTCTCTCGGATGGATGTCTTGAGTTGTTCCACTCTTTTGATAGCCCTCGAAGAATCTTGTTCACCTTTATTGGATCTAATACTAGTTGCCCTTGATATGCCAATCCATTAACAATATCAGTGAATCTACTGAATATGTCAGCTATGGATTCTTCTGGTTTCATTTTGAAGGCTTCATATTGTTGGAGAAGAATGTTGATTTTCATCTCCTTCACCCTATCGGTTCCTTCGTATGTCACCCGCAACATGTTCCATATTTCTTTTGTAGACTCACAAGAAGAAATTCGATTATATTCCAATGGAGATAATGCACAATACAATAAGTAAATGGCTTTTGCAAGTGCTTCTCTTTTGGTGAGGTCTGCATCAGATGGAGCTGAGGTTTCTGGTTTTTTGCCTTTTTCTTTAGTCAAAGAAGCTTCAAGTCTTATACCTCTTAGTACGACGTCCCACTCCAAGGGATACTTGGATCTGATGAATGCTTTCATCTTGTTCTTCCAAATGCTGTAATCTTTCCCGTATAAGTAAGGAGGTCTTGTATCACTCTATCCTTCCATAAGAACTGGTGCAATATTGCTAGCCATGATAGATCGTTAATTCAGAAGTAGTAAAACGCTTCAATTAAGAGTAACCGAGCTCTGATACCAATTGTTATGCCAAAACTATCATCTAAAAGGGGGTGAATAGGTGATTGTGTGGAAATGAAATAAGTTGACCAAAATTCTAAGAGACAACTTCTGATGAAGTGGTCGATCTTACCAAGTACATAATTCTATTATAGAAAATTAAAAGTGTAAGGGATAGAGAATTGCACACTCAAGTTTATAGTGGTTCGGCTTTTGCAAGCCTACATCCACTCTCCCGCGATACAGCCAATTGGCTAGAATCCACTAATGAGAACCGATCAGAGGTTACTAGATCTGAGCTCCGACGCTCAAGCTCGTGTGTATAGCTTTCTCACACACTCTCAACCTCTAAAAGGTTATACAATTTTGCTCAATAAATCAAAAGCAAAATGATCACAAACACCCTTCAGACTTTTATAATTAAAAGCTCCAATACTCGTGAAAACGAAATGTTATCCTTCTGCTATGAGATCTCCTTTTATACCATTCTTAATCCAAGCTGACCGTTGGACATGTCTTCAAGAGGATCATCTAGCCAATCCACCTATTGGTCCTGGATTTGGTTGAGAAGATTTGATGACGTGAAGATCACCGAGGTTGAAGCTTCCAGTAAGATTTGCTACCCATACAGCAAGTCGGGTTTCCAAAAGTCGAGTGTCTATGTTTATAAAGAGTAGCTTGTCATCGAAGATTGAGGAAACATTAGAAACGTGAGGATTTGTTATGAAAACCTTCCTCTTTCAAATTCCTCCAAAGAGATGGCATATTTATCTAGTTCATTTAGCCATGCACAAAATATATTCCTTCCTAGCCGATTGATTGATTATCCAAATAGGAAAGTATTATCAGCGACTTTGATTCTGATCGTAATCATCAGACTTTCCTTCCTGAAAAAAAAATACTTATAATCAAATTTCAAAGTTGGTAACTTTTGTCAATCATCAAAACCAATTAGGGAATATTTTCACAACAAGGACTTGTCAACATCTGCAACAGGTGAGAAGGCTAATGGGGCTTGGGAGAGATGTCAATCGATGATGATAAAGTTGGATTTCTTGCTAAAGTGGAGATTTGTTGATTATGGCTCGAAGTATTCCCGTTTGATTTGGAATTGACACACAAATGTGTTTGATGGGATACTTGGAATGTTTTTCGGGGGCAAGAGATAGAGGTGGACCACGAAGATGCGAGGAAACTAGTCACCTAGTGCTTAGACAAACTAGGCGAGCGCCTAGCCAAGGATCTGACCAAGTTTGGGTGCTTGAACAAAGCTAGCTAGGCTCCCAGACAATGCCCGATAACTATTGTGATTTTCAGTGCAATAGTTGGGCACTCAAACCTATTTTGGTGGGTGCTCAACCCCAGGCGGCCCCAATCCGAACTTATTTTATCCCGATTTTCAAAGCTTATTTTTAGAGGAGAAACTTATTAGAACTCTAGAGAGTTTTGAGAGCCATTATCTAAGAGAATTGAAAGCATGAGAATACTCCTCTTTTATGATTGATTCTTTTAAGTTTGGGTGTATCTAGGATTTAGAAACATATAGTGGAATCATCCCATCAATCTTTTCCCATTAGAGTAGCCACAATGCCGAAACACGTAAATCTGTTGTATTTAGGATGATCGGTTCTCGACCTAGAGCTTGAAACCGATCCTATGACCTATGGTTCCAAAAGATTGAAAACTAAAACTGAACCAGTCAGTTCTAAAATCGTCAATGTTCAGTTCACCCGAGATCCAGAACATTTTATTTTTGGAGCTAAATTCTTGTACGATAACGTGAAACTTTCACAATTTCACTACATAAACATTTGGGTCAAATGATTGTGTTGTTCTCTTCATGTTGAAGACGGATTTTGTCCTTAATCGGTGCAAAAAAAAAAAAAAAAAAAAAAAGAATTAAGAGGCTTCAAAACTAATTTATAATCGATTTTCATTTCGAGAACCAGACTAGTTGTTGAACTGATACCTTAGTAGAATAGGTGATTCCAACTTTGTATAGGCAATCGAACCAGTCCTAAGACATCCTAGGTTTGTGGAACCCATAGTTGAATCGATTCTCCCTAGAACCGACCTTGAAACAACCGATCAAGGCCAGTTTGATCCAATTCTCGGGTTGAATAGGACCCAATGCTCACCCCTAATTGTGTTCTGGTTTTATTTAAAAAAATGTTGGATGTATGCCCTAAAGCTACTATGTAATAGTTACATATTAGGGATTTCAGTTGTACTTTCATTATTATTATTTAATTAATGGCAATGACGTATTCATTCATTTGTCCAATTATTTTATATTTATGAATGATTCCATAAGATTAGTTGCAACTAGACCTATTCTTGAGACGTCAAGAATATATGTGATGGGTTCATAGTTAGACTGAATCTTTAAATCGTTCCCGGTCGATGGATTATTGAGTGGATATTAATAATCTTGTTGAGACCGGTGTGTTCTTAACTTCACCATTAAGTATTGGATACTTAAGGGAATGATGAGTCACATGTCATTGGGTATTATGATGCCTGAGTTAAGAACACATGTGTTTGTATTAGACAAGTTCACTGAACGTGACGCATATGGAACGATTAGCAACATGGAAGCTTTTAGCGTGGTCAATGTCTAATTGTTCATGCTTTGGTCTTGTGTAAATAATCCTTAGACCTGAGGCACAATGTTAACTTGTGTGTCGAACAACTATGGTTCACGGGTGCACATAATGCCGGGTCGTTGATCCGTCTTTATACTTGATGGTCATAGTTTGTTCATATACGAAGTTGCACGTGTGCGCAATATGGAATCTGTCTCCTTGTTACATGCAAGGTATAATAATGATGTCCTATGCGATCTAATTATGACACTGCATTGAAATCCTCAGCCATGGGGTTGTAACCGAGAATAAATTGTTTATGTCTCAAATAAAATGCATGTCAATTAGATTTGTGCATATGATCGAATTAATGACTTGACAAATATTCCATGGTCTTTGTTTGATCGGGACATAGTAAGACAAAGGGATTGAATTACACTATAGCCAAAACTGACAGGTTCATTATGTTCTTAAAATATTCACACTATCTGGGTAGCCATGACATATTGCTAGATGTCAATCATGGCTTGTAGGACCCAAAGATTAATCGGGACAATTAATTCTTTTGGGAGTACTAATGTGTTAGTACAAGTCTTACTACCAGCTTAGTGATGAACCTAGGGATGTCACACACCATAAACAATTAGGATAACGTGGAACAAGAGAGAAATATTGTTGCAAATGTGTTTGCAATTACTGCAATCGAATTGAGTCGATTTGAAATTAAATTAAATGAGATTTAATTTAATTTGTATTATAGTCACGAGCCTACTTGCATATGATGCACACGCATGCCCAAAGTGAATACATGTTAATGTATTCCAATTGTACATATAAAGATTATGTTCTTTTTCTTTTTAAAAGGGATTGATTAATTATTTATTTATTCTTTAAATTAATTAATTAATTAATTAATTTTTAATAATTAATTAAAAATTAAATGGTTCATGCATGTGCACGAATTCATGCACATGCACGAATTAAAAAAATGGTCAGCAAAGCATGACCATCATGCACAAGATTGTTGGTCATGATGCATGGACTTCATGCATGATCATTGCATGATGGGGACATCAGCAACCGTTGCTGATCCGTTGCTGATCAACAACCTTGTTGATTGCCGTTTAAAAAAAAAAAAAAAAAAAACCACACTCTGCAAGTTGATTGTCCCTTGATTAAAACAGCTGATTCAAGGTTTGTTTCTTGTTTTATTTTTTTTTTAAAAAAAAGAAGTTGCTACATAAAAAAAAATGTTGCTGAAAATAGAGAGCAAAGTGTGTGTGTTTCTTGTGTTTTTTTTGATGCAAGAAAGAAGAGGGATTTCTCTCATTCGGGCCGTGACTAAAAACATCAAGGATACGGCGGATTGTCTCCACGAGATTGCTAGCACGATCAAAGTGGTGAATATCCGAAAGTTCTCTCTTCCGTTCGACGTCCATTGTTGGTGTGTCTGAACTAGAGGTCCGACGTTTGTGGGGCTCGAACTGTAGAACATCCGAACCAATTCGTTTAAAGCGCGCTTCGAGAGGTAATTCGTTTAACTCCCTTTTTATATTCAGATTTTTGATTAAAACGCACAAACAACGCCTTCGGAGAATCATGTATAAAATATATCATCTTTGTTTCCGCTGCATTCTTTTTTTAATTTTACCTATACATGATTCATGAAACCCCAACAGTGGTATCAGAGCCAACCTTAGGCGTTTTTCGTGCGTTTAATTGATTTATAGTTCAAATATATTTTTGCGTTCTAATGGCCAATTTATTTTTGTTAAGAGAATTGGTTCTCTTGCTCTTATGTGGCCTATAGAAGTTGATTAATTTATGTGATAAATTTAATCAACTAAGCAAAAATTAGAACTAAATCAATTTTGAATCAAAAATCCGTAACTTGTTATACTTTGTGTTTATATTCTGCGAATGATTCGTGATTGTGAATTTAAAGTTGACAACGCAACTTCCATTCGGAATCACGCTCGTGAAATTTGTTTCATCGATTTGATTTCTTGACGTAATTTGCGTTGTTCGACTTTAAATTTGATTAAATGCAGAATTTTATCTATGCCTTCCAAAGCTTTAAATTTTGAATTTATGGCTCGTAAGGAAGGGTGGTGATCATGGAAAAATCCCTAATCATTATGATTGTTGTATGGATGAATGTATGATGATTACAGGTATTCTTTTTGGGGATGTAATTATTAAATGGAGGCTGCATCATTCCTTTTATTTTATTTTAATTTTTCACGAAATGTAATTTTAGCATAGTTTAGTATTTCAATTGTTGATGTAAATGCTACAAGAGAGGAGGAGCCATTGGAGGAGCCATTAAGCCGGTGAGCTCTATGGGCCCGGTCTTTGAAGAGTTCAAAGATTGAAGAAAAAGTGAAGAGCAGGTCCATATTATTAAAACATTAAAATGGCTAAATGGGTCTCTTTGGCTCGAGACCCATTGAACCATAATTCCATGATCACCACATAGGATAGATGTTTATGTGATATCTATTTATTTATTGTGTTTATGTTATCGTGCATGTTAAACCGGTTAATGTGCAAAGTGAGACCATTAATAACGACCAAAATCTCCTTATTAATAATATTAAGTCGAAACGGGTTTCGGACTCGTGGCCTTCCATCGTCGTGGTTTGATCCAATATTATAGTGGTTAACTAACCGGCTATGGATACATAGGGGTTAATTACCATTCATAATATTGGACCACTCCATTATGCATGTGATGCTGTGGGGTTGGAGCCAAATGATTTCTAATAACTGTCAGGTGAGGGAATCGTTTGTGCTTTCAATACTTACATGAGACGATGGGCTAGACTTAACTATGATCATGATGCCAATAACTGTTAGGTGAGGCTTTCATGGTCTAGAGGCCAAAGTTATGATTGGGACTCGCATATGATGCGTTGAACAAGTTGGTTCACTCACTAAGTTCATAGGACACCAATAACTGTTAGGTGAGGTGGACTTTGGGCTAGTGGGACTCCAATCCCCACTAGTAATCTTTACCCAACAAAGATTACCGCTTCCCATCTTAAGGAGTATGGGATTCGAATATAAATTTAGTGGGAGGATCTATTTCATTTAAAGGCCAAAATGAAATAGTTATTTTGAAAGATACAATGGCTAACAATTTATTTTCTACAACATATATATTATTACTCTGAAAAATGGTGACCACAAACCCACTCGCTTCTATACTTGACAAGAATTGTTTGACTGGACCCAATTTCACTGACTGGGTGAGGAATTTGAGAATTGTTCTCAATTCAGAAAAAAATTGGGTATGTGCTTGATGAAAAGATGCCAACCTCCTTTCTTGAGGGTGGGACCCAAGAGGAGCATGTCACTTATGATAAGTGGCGTGACGATGACTTAAAAGTTAGGTCATATATGCTTGCTTCGATGAATAATGAATTACAAAAGAAGTATGAATCTATGGAAGATGCTAGGTCGATCATTTTGCACTTAAATGAATACTTTGATGAGAATGGTCGAACCTCTAGATATGAGATATCTAAGGCATTGTACCGTATGAGGATGGCTGAAGGATCATCAGTTAATGATCATGCTTTGAAAATGATCTGGCACATTGAAGAATTGGCTAGGCTGAATCTCGTTATGGACAACGAGTTAGCTGTGGATTTGATCCTCCAATCTTTACCCGATTCCTTCTCTGGTTTTGTCCAAAACTTCCACATGCATAAGATGGAGAAAACTCTCGCTGAGTTACATAGCATGCTGGTAGTTTATGAGAAGGAAATGCACAACACGAGACCAAATGTAGTGGCTATGGCTAAGGCTTCTTCTTCAAGGGGTAAGATTATTTTAGAGAAAAAGAAATGGAAGAGGCCTATCAAACCTTGTTGTGCAACCAAAACCCAAGATTGATAAAGGGAAATGTCATTACTGTGGTGTTAAGGGGCACTGGAGGAGGAACTGTAGGAAGTACCTCGCGAGCTTGAAGGTCAAGCCCAATGACCAACCTTATGAAGGTATGGTGTCTATGCTTATTGAAACTAATCTTATGGTTAGTGCTGAATCCAGCTCATGGGTTCTAGATTCTGCTGCAACTTCACATATTTGTATGTCTTTGCAGAATCTGGAAATAAGTAGGATGCTAGGGCAAAATGAGATTGTCCTGACATTTGCCAATGGAGCAAGAGTTGCTGCATTAGCTATAGGGACTTTTCGTTTATGTTTGCCTTCTGGACATGTATTGGTTTTAAAGAACTGTTTGCATTATAAGAATGCTGTTAGGAACATCATCTCTATACCTCGTTTGGGTAAAGAGAATTATGAATTTTCTTTTGCTGATGATGTATGTTCTATTTATCATAATAGAAGATGTGTTGGTTCTAGCTTATTAACCAATAATCTTTATACCATTACAATGTCCGGTAATGCGATTACCGATGTCAATAAGCAAAATAGAATTGATATAAATGCCATAACTAATAAACGCCCTAGAGATAGTCCAAATAAAAAGTATGTTTGGCATCTCCGATTAGGTCATATTGGAGAAGACAGAATTAACAAGTTGAGTAATGATGGGTACATTGATCCATCAAATTTTGAGTCATACTCGACTTGTGAGGCATGTCTTCTAGGAAAAATGACCAAAGCGCCTTTTGTGGGACATAGTGCATGAGCTGCTGACATATTAAGATTAATACATACAGATGTATGTGGACCAATTAATGAAACTGCTAGAGGTGGTTATAATTACTTCATTACCTTCACCGATGATCAATCACGGTATGGTTATTTATACCTCATGAAGTATAAATCTGAATCCTTTGAAAAGTTCAAGGAATTCAAGGCCAAAGTTGAGAAACAAACAGGAAAATGTATTAAGGCTCTTCGATCGAATCGATGAGGTGAATACCTTAGTACTGAATTCTTGGACTATCTTAAAGAGAATGGCATTTTATCACAATGGACACCTCCTGGAACTCCAGAACATAATGGTGTATCTGAACGAAGAAATCGTACTTTATTAGATATGGTGCGATCTATGATGAGTTACACCGATTTGCCAATATCCCTTTGGGGATATGCCCTTGAGACAGCTGTATATATACTGAACAGAGTGCCGTCCAAATCTGTTCCAACTACGCCCTATGAGATATGGCATAGTAGGAAACCTAGTCTTAATCATATTAAGATTTGGGGTTGTCCAGCTTTCGTGAAAAAGCTGAAAATGGAAAAATTGGAGGCAAGATCTGAACAAGGTCGCTTCATTGGATATCCAAAGGAAACTCTTGGATATTATTTCTATTTTCATTCAGACCAAAGAATTTTGGTGAGCAAGCACGCTTCTTTTTTGGAGAATCAGTTCATCCAAGAAGGTGGTGCTGGATGGAAAATAGTCTTACAAGAAGAAAATAATGAAGTACCAAACAACCGAGTTCAAATACCAATCTCTGATTCAGTGGGAGCTTCTGATACACAACCTCTTAGGAGAAGTGCGAGAACGTCTCGCCCACCTACTCGTTATAGACACTCGGTTGATCATATTGAACCATTATTCATTGTGAATGATAGTGATCAACCTGGTGATCCTAAAACCTATGAGGAGGCAATGTCGGACATCGATTCTGGTAAATGGCTAGAAGCCATGAAATCCAAAATGGATTCAATGTATTCCAATGAAGTTTGGACCTTAATTGACCTGCCTAATGGTATTATACCAATTGGCTGTAAATGGATCTTCAAGAGGAAGATGAATGCTGAAGGTCAAATTGGAACTTACAAAGCACGGCTGGTGGCGAAAGGATATCGTCAAAAAGAATGAATTGATTATGACGAAACTTTCTCACTTGTGGCCATGCTAAAATCCATTCGGATTATGTTGGCTATAGCTGCACACCTAGATTATGAGATATTCTAGATGGATGTCAAAATGGCTTTTCTAAATGGTTTTCTTGATGAGGACATCTATATGGAATAGCCACGGGGTTTTGAATCCAATAGTGAAAAACGGAAGGTGTGTAAGCTTAAGAGATCCATTTATGGACTCAAACAAGCCTCCAAAAGTTGGAATATCCGTTTTGATGAGGTAGTCAAATCATTTGGCTTCATCAAAAATCCGGATGAACCTTGTGTATACAAGAAGATCAGTGGGAGTGCAATTGCATTTCTAGTTTTGTATGTCGATGATATACTTTTGATTGGAAATGATGTACCAATGATATCATCGATAAAACTATTCTTGTCACAAAATTCTCCATGAAAGATTTAGGAGAGGCAACCTACATTTTAGGTATCAAGATCTATAGAGATAGATCAAGACGATTGATTGGCCTCTCACAATCTACGTACATAGACAAAGTGTTAACACGTTTTAACATGCAATGTTCCAAGAGAGGATTATTGCCTTTTAGGCAAGGGATCCGTCTTTCTAAGGAGATGTGTCCCAACACTCCTGAAGAAAGAGAGCGGATGGCAAAGATACCATATGCATCCGCTATTGGAAGCATAATGTATGCTATGCTATGTACTAGACCTGATATTGCACATGCTGTAAGTATTACTAGCAGATATCAGTCTGATCCAGGAGAAGAGCACTGGATAGCAATCAAGAATATTCTTAAGTACTTGCAAAGGACTAAAGATTTATTCTTGATATATGGAGAAGGAGAATTTAAAGTTGTAGCTTATACTGATTCCGATTTTCAATCGGATCCTAATGATTATAAGTCTACGTCTGGGTTTGTCTTTACATTCAATGGTGGTGCAATTAGTTGGAAAAGTTCCAAACAAAGCATAACTGCCGATTCCACCACTGAGGCAGAGTATGTAGCTGCTTCTGAAGCAGCAAAGGAAGCCGCTTGAATGAAAAAGTTTATTTCTGAACTTGGAGTCGTTCCTTCAATTGAACAACCGATTACATTGTTTTGTGACAACAATTAGGGGAACCAAGGTCTCACCAAAAGTCCAAGCACATTGAGAGATGCTTCCATCTCATCAGAAAAATTGTTAGGAGAGGTGATATCGCCTTGCAGAAAATTGCCTCAGCAGAAAACGTGGCAGATCCCTTCACTAAGGCCTTACCTCAGTCTTCTTTTGAAAGACATATTGACAAAATGGGTTTGAGGTACCAAACAAGTTGGCTTTAGTGCAAGTGGGAGATTGTTGGATGTATGCCCTAAAGCTACTATGTAATAGTTACATATTAGGGATTTCAGTTGTACTATCATTATTATTATTTAATTAATGGCAATGACGTATTCATTCATTTGTCCAATTATTTTATATTTATGAATGATTCCATAAGATCAGTTGCAACTAGACCTATTCTTGAGACGTCAAGAATATATGTGACGGGTTCATAGTTAGATTGAATCTTTAAATCGTTCCTAGTCGATGGATTATTGAGTGGATATTAATAATCCTGTTGAGACCGGTGTGTTCTTAACTTCACCATTAAGTATTGGATACTTAAGGGAATGATGAGTCACATGTCATTGGGTATTATGATGCCTGAGTTAGAACACAAGTGTTTGTATTAGACAAGTTCACTGAACGTGACGCATATGGAACGATTAGCAACATGGAAGCTTTTAGCGTGGTCAATGTCTAATTGTTCATGCTTTGGTCTTGTGTAAATAATCCTTAGACCTGAGGCACAGTGTTAACTTGTGTGTCGAACAACTATGGTTCACGGGTGCACGTAATGCCGGGTCGTTGATCCGTCTTTATACCTGATGGTCATAGTTTGTTCATATACGAAGTTACACATGTGTGCAATATGGAATCTGTCTCCTTGTTACATGCAAGGTATAATAATGATGTCCTATGCGATCTAATTATGACACTGCATTGAAATCCTCGGCCGGGGTTGTAATCGAGAATAAATTGTTTATGTCTCAAATAAAATGCATGTCAATTAGATTTGTGCATATGATCGAATTAATGACTTGACAAATATTCCATGGTTTTTGTTTGATTAGGACATAATAACACAAAGGGATTGAATTACAATGTAGCCAAAGCTGATAGGTTCATTATGTTCTTAAAGCATTTATACTATTTGGGTAGTCATGACATATTGTTAGATGTCAATCACGGCTTGTAGGACCTATAGATTAATCGGGACAATCAATTCTTTTGGAGTACTAAGTGTCAGTGCAAGTCTTACTACCAGCTTAGTGATGAACCTAGGGATGTCACACACCATAAACAATTAGGATAACGTGGAACAAGAGAGAAATAATGTTGCAAATGTGTTTGCAATTACTGCAATCGAATTGTGTCGACTTGAAATTAAATTAAATGAGATTTAATTTAATTTGTATTATAGTCACGAGCCTATTTGCATATGATGCACATACATGCCCAAAGTGAATATATGTTAATGTATTCCCAATTGTACATATAAAGATTATGTTCTTTTTTTTTTTTTAAATGGATTGATTAATTAATTATTTTATTAATTATTTATTTAATTAATTAATTAATTAATTAATAAAGTTGAAATGGTCAAAATTCTTGCTGACCATTTCCATTTTAATCGTATGCATGCAAAAAAATTGGTCAAATTTGCTTCATGCATGAAATCATGCATGGTCAGCAATGGTTTAGCAACCGTTGCTGCCATCATGACTGCATGATCGTGCATGAAAAATCAACAATTTATATCTTTTGATTGATCCCTTGATCGCTCAACCGTTTTTCTTTAAAAATAAAATGAAGTGCTGGGACATAAAAAATGGTTGCTGAAAATAGAGAGAAAAGGGTGTGTTTGTTTCTTGTGTTTTTGAGATGCAAGAAAGAAGAGGAATTCTCTCTATTCGGGCCGTGACTAAAAACATCAAGGATACGCGGATTGTCTCCACGAGATTGCTAGCACGATCATAGTGGTGATTATCCAAAAGTTCTCTCTTCCATTCGACGTCCATTGTTGGTGTGTCTGAACTAGAGGTCCGACGTTTGTGGGACTCGAACTGAAGAACATCCGAACCAATTCGTTTAAAGTGCTTTCGAGAGGTAATTCATTTAACTCCTTTTTATATTCAGATTTTTGATTAAAACGCACGAACAACGCCTTCGGAGAATCATGTATAAAATATATCATCTTTGTTTCCGCTGCGTTCTTTTTGTTAATTTTACCTATACATGATTCATGAAACCCCAAAAACAATTTCTCACCGCCGTAGAACTTCCCTTTTTCGGAAC
Organism: Eucalyptus sideroxylon; assembly: GCA_014182405.2. Classification (NCBI taxonomy): domain Eukaryota; kingdom Viridiplantae; phylum Streptophyta; class Magnoliopsida; order Myrtales; family Myrtaceae; genus Eucalyptus; species Eucalyptus sideroxylon. Next base: position 34,450,737 of record CM024553.2, read on the forward strand.
CATTCCCATTGTTCGAGTGTCATCATCATCTTCTACATTCCAGCATCCATGATGCCGCCGCCGACGACCATCGCTTGGAGCCACCATCAAGAATCCATAGCCACCACCGGCCACGATGTCAAGGGCACTGAATTGTCCCCACGACCTGAAACTAATGCTTTTACCGACTCAGACATGCTGAAAAGCACCATCCAAGCAATCCCATGGCCATCGTGGTTGGGTTGTGACTGGGTTTGAGGCGTTAGGCTTCACTGGGCACAACATAAAAGGGACGAAGAAGAAGAGGAAAAAAAGAGGAAATGGGAAATTCTGAGTTGGACTACAAAATGTGAAATACTGATAAAATATGATAAAAATTTAGTTCGACAAAACTTTATTCAAAATTTGATGAGTTAGCTTGTGGAGTCTTTATATCTCAGTATAACTCTTTAGGAAAATAAAAGTAATATTTCATTTCCGAACGACGGAAATTAATTTTTGGCTCATTGTCAAATTTTAGCCAAACACATAAAAATATTTTCGTCTTTTTTAAAAAAAATTTTAGAAATATTAAATTTTTCATAAAATAAACGGAGTCTTAAGATAAATTATTTTATGCGGCATTAATTGCTCCTGGATAAGCAGCATCTTGACCCTGCGACACCTCCGCTCTCTTCTTATTGCTGCATGGGCTAGGTCAGAACGATTAGTTCTAGCTGTAGTTCTACGGCTTTTGCATAAATAAGCCATTTGCAAATTGCATGTACAAGTTTGATTATCATTGCTTCAATTAGGTCTTTGAATTGCACAGCATTTGCCATGGTTTTTATTCCTGTACCCGTGTGAAAAAAATTTTCTTAGCCTTCTTGGTTTTCTTGAACAGTGATTATTTGATTGGAGTTCCATCATCACTGGCTTCACCTAATTATTGTTTTCCAGTGAAAATAGTGGGAAAAATGTCCAAATAGTCCTAAATCTATCACATTTTTTAAAGTTCTATCATAAACCTTTTAATTATATCAATTGAATCCCAAACATTTTCTCGTGTTGTCAATTGAGTCCCTCTTGCCAACTTTGGATAAAAATTGCCGACGTAAACGACAGCCGTCCTCCGTGACACAATATGCATTGACGTGGAAATTTTTAATTATATTTTTATATTTTTTCGAATTTTTATTTTATTTTCTTTCTTTTTTTCTAATCCTAGGGTAGCAAGATCGCCAGCCGACCCTCCTTTGGTATGGGGAACGTTGCACAAAGCGAATGTCACATAATTCCGTGTTAGTGAAAGCTGCACATAGACTTTTGTAGCTAAAGTGTTGACTTGGACGAGGCCGACGTCCGAAATGGTAACATCTCCATGTTAAGCCAGGAAATCCCCACGCCAACGCAGCATATTTTGTTGACATAGAGGAATGTTTGACAATTGTAAAAACATGGAAGCATGATAAGGTCCATTGAAAAGTTGAAAATTGTTGTTTCACTTTAAAAAGTGCCTGACATTGACAGCTTGCCTATGAGTCTTTGACAATGCCGCCAGGCTTGTTCACATCGCCTAAGCATGATTTACCGACGAATGCGTTGGATCTGCACCGATCAGAGCAGATCAAAGCAAAATCATGTGCAGACACTGCAAATATCAAAACTTAACATAAGAGACATTTAAGTATCAAAAGTTCTAAAAATACACTTAACGTTAAAGTCAGAAAAGAATGAAACACTTAAGTGCCAACAACGAGAAATTCCGATTAAGGTACTAACATGACATTTTCTGGTGACTTTTTTTTTATTGACATGGTTTTGTAAAAAATCCACGTGGCAATTCTTTTGAAAAAATTATCCACGTGGCAATTTTTTTAAAAAAAAAAAAGTTTAGCGCTATAAGCCCCCAAAATTAATTTTTAATATAAATATTAATTAAATTAAATTAAAAACTACGGCCCTTGCTGATTTGCTGCTGCTCCTTCCTTTTTTAAAATTTTTATTTAATTTAATTAATATTTACATTAAAAATCGATTTTGGGCTAAATGACGTTATTTTGCACACTCCGACGAGCCATGTAAACCAATTTATCCTTAAAATAATGTCATGTCGAATTTCCGACTATCCTCATAGTCAGAATTGACACTTAAATGTCCCAATTTTCTCCCAAAAAAAAGGCACTTAAACATACATTTTTAGAAGTTTTGACGCTTAAGTGTCTACTCATGCCAAATTTAAGCCAAATTTTGGCATTTGCGGTGATCTTTGCTCAAGGAAAACTTATCCTCCTCTGACCAGGGTTTCAGAGAAAGACTGGTTTTTGCCGATTACACGAAGAGTGAATCTGCTGAATCTTGACCAAAAAAAAAAAAAAATGCTGAATCGGTCGATCATGCTATTTCCTCTCTCCTGGTGCTGCGTGATGAGCAAGTTATTTTGTGGTTTTTTTGGAAGGAAGAGGTTGGGCTTTTGACATTTTATACTTTAGCCAACCCTGCTAAAAAAGTGATTGGATAATGTTTGGTACTTTTTGGATTCTTGTTCTCTACTTTTCCTTTTCGATTATATTAATTATTCCTTTTCTAACAATGAGGAATTTTAAATTTGTGACTCATCGATGGCCTTGTTAATCTGTGGTGTAACATTCCCTCATCAAATGCGCAAGCTGGTGATTTATCAGGTCTTGACCGAGAAAAGGCGAAGAAGATTACTATTCAAATTATTTGTTCACATTTTTTGCATTAAGATTATCCAGGGATGAACGCATTCCAATTATGGCCTAGGATTATTCAACTTTGCTCAAAGTTGAACCTCGTTGAAAACTCAATTAGATGATGTAATTAGATAGTATTGATCGAGAGTTTTCGGATGAAACTCAATTTGCCCCATTCTAATATCTCGGGTCATGAGATATTGCATATTTTGATTTGTGTCGTCGATCTTGATGATAGTTAGCAAATTCCATGAATCTGTCATGATTTAACATCATTTTCATAAATAAAAAAAAAAAAAAATCAAATCACGAGCTTTTCGACCATCAAGAATCCGATCAATCAAATCTAAAACAAAAACGAGATATAAGAGTCAAAGTTTATATCAAACTTTATCAAAAGAAACAAATAGACGTCGGTATTAAACGAATCAAAGGATCAAAAGAGGGCTATTAACATAAATAAGAACTATTTAGAATCCTGAATATTTGAAGATTCTAACTTGTCTTGGTTGTCTTTGAAGATTCCGGTGAAATCCTTGACGATCATTGGCGGCGGCAGAATTCTTCTCAAGCGTGGCAGAAATACTGAAAAGATCTGGTAACTCTAAATTCCTCTCTAAAATATGTCATGCGTCATTATCATGCTTACATAAATACCTGAAAATCAAAATACGTTGTTATTACGTCGAATTAGGAATAAGGCGTGTTATGTCCTAGTTAGGTCATACTTTTGCTGTACTAAAAGTAGAAAATCTTGAATAAAAATCGTCGAGCGCCCGCCCGAGCTCATATTTGCAATAAAAAAAAAATACTTTTAAAGTTATAGTTTTCACAAAGACTATTTTCAACTCTTCGAATTCCAGAATTTTATAAAATCAGAATGAATCACTACATCCGTGAGATTTTGTGTAGAATCAGTGCCAACCATGGTTGGCGACAGGCTAAGGAAGAAGCAAAAAGAGAAAAAGGAAAGAAAAGGAAAAATAATTAAAAGTAAAATATAATTAAAAATTCGATGTGTATAGTTTTCTCCAAAAAATGAAATTAGATAGCAAATGGCACAAAATATATTTTAGTTCATTTTGAGATTTCAGCCCAATACCGAAAAGTGTTGTCATTTTCTTGCAAAATTGCTTCATGAAAAATATTTTCCAGAAATATCGCATTTTCTGCGAAATAAATGGAACTTGACTATATCAATCATTAAGTCGCCCTCATGCCCCTTTTAGTTGGAACATAAAATTTTAATATTAATTGACTTAATTAGCTTCTGTTTTATTTGGCTCGAAGTTTCCCATTTGACTCGAAATTGGCTCATGCATCTAGAAGTGTTTGCAAACAACAGGAGATGTGAGGAACTGCCCGCCAAGCACTTGGGCGAACCAGACCTCCAGGCAAGCGCTCGGCGAAGGAGTGGCCAAGCTGTTGAGCACGTTTGGGCACCCGGACAAAGCTGATCGGACACTAGAATAGTATTCGAAGCTATTAGGGTGCGCATGACAACGCTTCTTGGCTGGGAAAGAGTTTTTTTTTTTTTTTTCAGAAATAGTTCTTTTCTAAATCTATTCCGGGGAACAATTTCTTAGTAAAAGAACGCGTTTGGTAACCACACAAAATTTCTACTCTTGGAATAGAAAAAGAATAGAAATGCGTTTGGTAACGCAACAGTTTCTTTTTGTATTTATTCGTTTTTATTCTTGCTTACAGATCGCCAACCGCCGGCCGCCCGCTTGCCCAAGTGACCCCAATCAAATATAATGAAATCCTATCCTTAGATTTTACTTTTAGAAGAGAAACTTGTGAGGAAGCTAGAGAGCCATCATTCAAGAAAATTGAGAGCATTAGAATACTCCTCTTACATAATAGATACAAGTTATATTAATTGATATCATAATTCATTGTTTTTTTACTGAAATTGGTCTAATGAGGTGAGATATAAATATTCTTAATTAATCTAATATGGGGCTGGCTTATGTGGGCCCGAATAAACCCGATCTATTAAACTAGCTACAACAATTATGAGTTGGTTGAATGAAGTTATTTTGCTGGGCTTGAAAGGTGCAGTTTCACGCGTAAGAGATGAGAATTGAGCCTCTTGGGCCTAAGTCCTTTCTTATTTAAACAAAAAGGCCATTTGTTACATAAATAACGTGAAAAGAGAACAATTTATAACTTATCTTAAAACACTACAATACTATATTAAATTGTTGAATGTATGAACAGTATAAGTTCGTGACAAAACATTTTTTGTTGTGAAAAGGATTGATTTACAAGTATAAAGAAAGATGTTAAGGAAGACATGGATTATGTTAAAGTAAGTTTCAGCTAGACAAAAAGGTTTAACCTTTAAAAAAAAAAAAAAATTGAAGTCGTTCAAAAACGGGAATAGTTGTGATGCAAAACTAAGGAATTTTCTTAATATCTTCAGGTTAATAATTCCAAAAGATCGTTTAATAACTTGCCGGTCTTTCTTCTAATTGTAAACTATATGTCACTCTTGATATGAAAGATAATCTAGGTACGATGATTATAAAGTAAATTTGGGTTTGTCTTGATATTCGTCCGATACTGTTTTTATTATATGTACTGAATAGGTTCTATTAACGAAGTTACCATGTCGGTGTTACAATGTTTTAGGCTATTTTATTATAGGCTTTTTGGATATTTGATACCTGTAGGATATGTAAAAGTTGGGATGCATTCATTGATCGCATTTTCTGCACTTTGCATAGTGAAATTTTAACGAGAAAAACCTATTCTTTTGTTTGTTTTCTTTTTTTTTGGTCGGTGAGAAAAACCTATTCACACCATCCATTTCCAATAGTTCTAATGATTAGATCATTTCAAGTGTTGGTTTGTTTCAGAATATAGGTCACAAAGCAAATATATAAAAATAGCGGATGAAAATCAATATTTAAAAAAAAAAAGTGTGAGATTGTTTATATTATTCTCCCAAAAAGTAGCAGAAACACAGAGGTAAATTAACATACTTTCATGAATTCATACATCCCAAGACTAATAACTAACGCTTGGAAATATTTAGTGACTGTTATTACATTATACCGGTAAATATGCAAAGATCATTACCTTATAGTCGTAATTTATTCTAGAGAGAGGGTAAGATAACCTATACTTGTACCATGTCATCTTCATCTCCGTAATGTAAAAGCATCTCAACCACCTAGCTCATGGTAGGCCTTGCATCTCTGTCTTCATCCACACACTGAAGAGCCACTACAACCAAAACTTCAATCTTCCTATTGTCACATTCCCCTATCAGCCTTGGATCCACAATTTCCTTCATCCATGTTTCCATTGGAACTCCTGTTCTCCTCCTCTCTCTCACCCAAGGAGCGAACCTTTTGCTCTCATTCTCATCACCACCCTCGGTATTTGCAAGCCCTCTGTTGGACTCTTGCCAGTCACCAATTCCAACGAGAACAATCCCATAGCTGTACACGTCTACTTTGGAGGTGATTGGCATATTGTAAACCCATTCGGGAGCCATGTAGCCTCTTGTTCCTCTGATTCTTGAGAAGCTTGAATCCTTCGGGCCCTCTCTCTTGAGTATCTTCGACAGTCCAAAATCCGCCACCTTTGGTTGGTACATGGAATCAAGGAGAATGTTCTGTGGCTTCACATCACAATGAAGAACCCATTCCAAGCACTCTTCGTGAAGATAAGCAAGTCCCCTAGCTGACCCTACCGCAATTTCGAACCTTTTGGACCAATCGAGTTCAGTTGGAGAAGACAAATTTTCCACTAGGGAACCATGTTCCATGATTTCGTAGATCAAAAGCCAGTGCTTTCCTTCTGCGCAGTATCCCCACATGTCAATCAAGTTCACGTGGTTAAGATTTCCTAAGGTGCTCACCTCTGCCAGAAACTCATTCTTTCCTTGGTTAGCCTCATGCAGCTGCTTGACCGCTGCAACCCTGCAATCTGACAACACGGCCTTGAATACAATTGCTTCACTTCGTCTTCCAATTTCTTTACTGAAATTCCGTGTTGCCTTCTTTAGCTCATCGTATGTGAACCGTCTGAACCCAAACAGCCCCATGTGGTATCCATCAATGTGAGCTCCATCTTTCTCCGGGCGGTTTCTATATAACAGGCAGCAAATTATGAGTACAAGTGTGGCCTCCATTCCAGCTGTTGCCCCAACAAAAATGAGCAAAATCTTGATTGCCCAACTCCGATTTGTTTTTACATAAGTCCTTGGTAGCAAAACTTCTTTGCCTGGAGGGTTGGAGACGGCCGTTCTATCTCTTTCTGGTATGACCATTGACACCCGAAAAGTCCCCTCAACCTTTTATTTTCTGACTCTTTGATTTATAACTCGGGCTTACCCAAACACGCTACGGTGGCTAATCTTTTTCACCGGCTGGTCAGTCCATGCGAGCAGTATTAGAATCTTGAGCAGCCCCTTCCTTTATTATCTCAATTACCGGATCGTTTTACTTGGTTAGGAAGTGCTTCCGGTTTATTCTTGGTTAACTTTGGCGTGGCACCTTATAAGAAAGAAGAAGCCTCGGGTCAATTGGGCTTCCTTGATCTGGAACAATGCTATATCTCCAAGATATTAGTTCAACATCGGCTTATCACCAAGAACCGCCTTCCCACTCGAGCCCCTTTTGTCTCATGGTAGGACTGCGGATGCAGTGTGTGCCTTTTGCAAGTCAACGCCAGATTCTATTGATCATTTGTTTTTGGATGTAGCATTATAGCCAGTTTAGCATTCCTGTGGATGGCTAGATGTAACCTCCCTTGGCGTAACAGGACTTGGGCCGACAACCTTATTTGGGCTCAAGTTCCTTCCCGGTAAGGACTTCTATCACTCCATCGCCAGTTTTCCTTTGAGCTCTCTGCCACCTTATTTGGAAATACAGGAATGAGATTCTGTTTAGAAATTACACCTTCACGGTTCCAGCTCTGAAGAATCACCCGATTAAAGTGGTTAAGGATAAGGCCCTGACTTTCACTAATGTTGAAGACAATCCAAGAAATAGGAGGCTTCAACGTAGATGGGGGATTGACTCTTGTATTTTCTATTCCTCTTCAATACTTCCTTAGCATTCTTGCTGTCTGGTTTTTGTTGCTGGGTGGGCCGTTGCTGTGCTTTGTTGCTACCGTGGAGTCTCTCGTTGCCGCTTGTGGATGGGGTTCTTTAGTCCCGGGTTTTGGGCTTGGTTGCCCCTGTTTGGCTGGTTGGTTGCCTTCTTTTGTATTGGTCCTATTGTTGGTTGTGACTGTCGTTGTGTGACCATGCCTTCTTGCTCTTCTGCCTTGTAGGCTTTTGTTTTTCTTCTTTCGGCACCCTTCCACTCAGTATGCTTTGTTCTTTTTTAGTGTAAGTTTGGTGCTGTTTGCTTGTACATATTGATTAAGCTTATTACAATTATATTTCACCAAAAAAAAAAAAAAAAATTCTTTGCCTGGACATTGCAGATCGGCATACTCTATCTTTGGTATTTTGTAAGAGGAGAGACTGGATTTTGGGACCCTGAAGTAGATGTCCCCAGTAACACTGGGTAAATGTCGGCCATTTAACAGTTTCAACTTGGGGAAACATACAGAGTCATTGTATTGTATACCCAAGCAATTGCACATACCCAAGCATAGTTTCTTGCACTCTTCAAGAGTGCAATTCCTATACAAATCTTTCTCGTACCCATAAAAATCGGCATGTGGTAACTTGATGAATTCGCTTTGGACTTTGCTTTCACAGAAGCTACTGAATTTAGGCTTGCATCCTTGAGTCCAGTCCGAAAGGCTTTCCCTTGCATGTCCAGGAGCACAAATGCAACTTCTTCCGTCCTTAGGGTGGTATGTACACATACTATTAGGTCCACAAATGCCATGAATTGCGCATGGTTCAGATTTGGCTTGCCATGAAACTGTCCACTCCTCTCCTTCCGATTGACTATATACTCGAACATTACCATCATGATCGACCATCAATCTTCTCTGAATTTTTGCACCATAATCGGATGTTAAGAATTTGAAATCATCAGATGAAGTGAAATTCCCGTAGGGATCAAGCATTGCAACTCTACTGTCATTATAAGTTGTTCTTCCAGCTTGCCAACTACTAAGCCAGGGATCTGGCCAATAGACACTGGTAATCTTCGGGCCATCAAAGAGAAGTCGAAGAAGGTTATCGTTGTCAAAATAAAGCTCGTAATAGCCAGAAGAAAAGTTGTTCTTGCTTCGAGAGGAAACGAGCGGGGTGTTCCTAGTGAGCTTTTGTAGGGGAAGAAGCGTGTTGGTCGGCGAGTCAAAGCTTTGCCATGAAATAATGTGCTGCTTGTCACGAAGGACAAGATTGCCCGTGTCAAGGAGTTGAAGCGACTTCCTTGATGACCCGGAGGGTGACTCGGTCCTTGTGGCCCAAACAACTGTACGACCAGCATCGATCAGTACAAGGTTACCCTTCTTTCTTAAAGAAAGCTTTGAGGATCTTCCGTTGATGGGCCGGTCACGGTTTGCCATCCAAACTACAGCGCAGTTGTGGATACTACAAGAGGGTTTGCTGAACCATATGGCGAAACAATAAGCGTTTTATCCTTTATATAAGAATCTCTAGTGATTGGTTCAAAAGTAGGTTTACTACTGCATTTATGAGAAGATGAAACTGGTGAAATTTCATATGCAGTGGTGGAATAACCTATTCCAAGGTTGGCATGTCATTGTGGACCAATGCAAAAGCAATGCGAGCTATACTAAATTGACTCCTAAAGCCAATTTACAGCGGTGGAATAACCTGTTTTGAGGTTGGCATGCCATTATGGATCGATGCAAAAGCAATGCCAGCTATACTAAATTGACTCCTAAATCCGATTTAATAAGAGTGGTGGATTGAAAACAAGCTTTTAAACAAGTCAGGCTAAATTCATCACCCGATAACAAGTTTTGATATTATCACTTGTTAGACAAATTGTCAGGCTAAATTCATCACTGGATAACAAGTTTTGATATTATCACTCGTTATACAAACTTGATAAATTTGTCTTTGATTAACATCTCTCAAAAAGTTATTAGGGGGAAGAATTCTCATTGCAGGCGTTCTTAAAATATTTCTCGGTGTGATGCAGTCGATCAACACCCAAATTTAGTGAGATGGTCTACTATGGGAAAGCTCGCGCATAGCAAGGCAGAGATCGGTTAGATTATAATTTTGCGCGTATGGAACTGATTAATTAGAAGAAGGTCTAGCATCAGTTGCAAAAACTAAAATGAGTAGTTCATCTTTATGACTAGGCAAGTCAAAAACAAACCGGATTTTCCAAGTTGGACGTGTCGTCAGTATTTTGGACGGGATCTCGAGCCTGTTCTCCAGCTTCGAAACCCATTTAGTTCTTACTAACGTCAGGATAGATCGGAATCCCGATCAAACACGACCTCCTTCGAACGCTACTCAAGCTTTTCCCCTACACCGATTTCTAAGTCACGCTGATCTCCTCCTTACTTAAAGAAGACGAGTAAGGACATAAAATTGTATACAGCTTCTCGGAAGGTGCTTAAAAAAAGAGGAAGGACGACTTAAAGAAAACGCAAGATGAATGACTGACTACCTGAATTTTCCAGACCTCCAACCCAGAAGCAAATGCCCATCGGAGAAGACTGAAGAAAGTCGAAAAACGTTGCCTTCAACTCTCTCTCTCTCTCTCTCTCTCTCTCTCTCTCTCTCTCTCTCTCTCTCTCTCTCTCAGTGTGGAAATCTGGTTGGTTTCTTTTTTCCCTTTAAATACGCACAACCAATATTGTACATGTGCTACCGTCGACTTGGTGGGACATTGACTTGATAGCATGGCCCGAGTCAAGTCTCTTCTGAGGTGCGAAAGAGGAACTCACTTACCCCGAAGGGAGGAATCTGACGTGCTTGACGAGCGAGTCTCCATTTGAGGACCAAATCCATGCATGGACAAAAGAAGGAAATTTTACAAAACTCTCCTCAGTCTGGAGAGAATTGGAGGCAATGTACATTTTTCCGAAACGTTAATGTTACACAATACTACACGACTTTTAATTTCCGTATAGCTGTTAACCTTCCGCTATATTTTCATTAGCATGGAAGTGAAAAAATCCCTATGATATTTTAAAGATGATAAAATAATCAACACTCAGTAATGTGTATTTCAGTATGTAGAATGAACATCTTCTTCATACACAAGTCATATGCAAATAGTATTATCAACACCTAAATTTTCGTTCACAAGTCATTCATACATTCCATGCAAATTACAGACCAAGGTCACGGTCAACGACCCTTGACTAAAAACATGAATTTTACTTAATCCTGCACTCACTTTTCTTGCTGCATTTACAAGCTAGAGACATTGTAGCTTGTTGATACCTAAGTTTCCCTTCTCATAAGCCATTCATGCATTAATAAAAATTAGGGATTGAATTTGCTGATGACAGCAGAATTCAACTCCTAATCCAAAACCACGTACTTGCGCCCTCTTAAACCCACATTTCATATTACCTCTCTCTACTTTTAGAAACTAGAGGCATCGTAGTTTTAGGAAGTCGAATCCTACGTTAGGAATTGGGGACCGCTCTTAATAACTTAGACATCATATTTGCCAAGGATCACGAAATTTCACCTCCAAAAAAAAAAAAAAAAATCCACATTGCATGATCTTGCATTCACGTTACTTGCCGCATTCATGGCATTTAGGAACTATAAGTATCGTAGTTTTAGGACCTTGAACCCTACCACTGAATTTAAATTGACATGAGCACTAAAGCTCTTGAACCAATTGATTTCATAAGTGAATTCAACCCTTTCGACTTTTTTGTTTCCTGCTGGTTCATGTACTCTAAACACTCATTTAATCTCCATTTCTTGCATCAGTTCTTGTCACGATCCTCTTGAACGGGCTATCTAAGTGTAAGATTATCACCCGGATATGAGTTTGATGGATTACCAAGTAGACATGAACAGTCCATCTCGTGATGCTTAATTTTGGAATGCTTAATTTTGCATGGGCTTTTTCAAATCCCACTATACACAACTTAGTTTCTTCATTTAATTGACTCATTGGATAGTAAGTTTTGGAGCCAGCACTAATCTATTATGGGTCAATAAGGAGTCAAGAAAGACATGGGAACCTGACTTACTCCTGCTAACCAAAGATTTTGAGTCTGGGGATGTGGTTACGTAAATTTTACCCCAACACCCATTATTGGTAGGGGTGAGTGTTGTTGAAATATCTTCAAATGATTTTGATGATGTCCAAATTATCCTTAATATAATGTTTACTATGGTATATACAAATGTTTATTACAAAGGACCAAGCAAGATCCATGGTATGATCCAGTGGACAGAAAATTGCATTACTTCGTGATACGGATTTCCCATGAATAGTACCAACGGAACCAAAAGATCAACTAATGTCAATGTCTATGACGATAATATCAGTATCAGATCATTGGTGCTGTGGTAACAATGTACATGTTGATAATGTTTGTTGATTCAATTAATATAGCCGTTGTACTTGTGGATTCGCACAGTAGTAGAATTCAAGTGGAAAAAATAATTAAGTAACTAAATAGTCTGATAGGTCTATCAAAGATTGCAATAAAAGGACAACAAATATGCTATTTTTGGGCAGCATGTAAATGTTCTGGACAAAGGATTGTATGGGCAGTGTTATCTCTAGACAACAACTCAACGGTAACTTTGACAGCTCTTTGCCTCTCTAGTCTACCTCCATTGGATAGATTAAAGATGGTTATAAAATAGAAGATCATAGATACCAAATGTTAGAGAGAGAGAGAGGGAGAGAGAGATTGTCATATTAAAGATGGTTATTTCACTCTTTTTACTCTCATAAGCACACGTTATGATCACGAGCATTGAAACATCACATTAACCTAATCTTTACTTAACATCTACTCATTTTCGCGAAAGATTGTCAAGTTTTCTAAAACAACCTATTCACCTTTCCTCTAAGTCGTATTGTTAGCCTCCGATGGTGAGCACCGGTCCAATTTTAAAACTGGACTGGGCCAAACGGGTTTGGGTTATTCATGGTTCCATCCTTTTGATTCAGTTCCCTGGGGTGCAATCGGACCAAACTAACATTATTCAACACCTTCTTAACTTTTTGTTTTTTCTTTTATCAAACAACCCTAGTTACGTTACAATAACCCAGAAACTAAGAAACTCTCACTGACATGGGATCTCATATTTGAGCACTATTTTGTCTTAAAAAGTAAAAATACAGCATATCTCCTTCCTTGCAGATTGACGTGGATCTCACACTTGGGTTCCACTTTATTTTTTTCCGAGTGCTAGGCACAGACAAGTATCCTACTTGAGGATAAAGTGAAAAACGCAAGATAGAGATTCCCAGTGATAAAACATTCCCAAGCTCCTTTTTGCGCAACGATTGATCATCCAAAACTAACAGAAGCCTAAGAGCATGCAATGAGCATCTTACATTACAAAAACGAAAGGTAATATGATGTTTCGTGTAATCATAAAAGAAATTACCTAAAACTGGCGAGCTTGCAAACAGAAGTCTGCGCCGGTGATGGACTTTTGGTCAGTCTTCTTGAAAATCCGAGCATCACTCAAATACAAGTCTTTCTTCGTCTTTGAAGAAAAAGATTTGCGCAGCACTAAACAATTGAAACGTGGGGAACATAACATGATGCACATGATTTAATCTAGTCTATATGAAATTGAATGTAACCTGGATGTATTATGACATGGTCGAAATATCTGAATGATATAACATGCATGTTCGGATTTAATATGCATAATATAAATCCCTAAGCGCCATAATGGATTTTTGGTCAAAACACTTCTCAATATTATTGAACCTCAAGAGTCTTTAAACAAAAAGCCCAACGAAGGGGCATCCAAACATAAAAGATTCCATAAAGATTGGGGAGGACAGGTCACCCATGAAGAAGTAAGGGAATTTGAAAAATAAGCCTACCCAACCCAACTGGCCACGTGACCAACATTTGACTTACAAACTATGGATCCGTTATCCCAAACTTCTTTTCTTCTTAAGTTTAAATTTCAAAACAAAATAAAAAGAATAAAGAGTGTATCTTAAACGATATATTTAATCAACCAATCTATTTAGCTAATAATGAAATAAATGATGTAATTTAGTTAACAAAACTTATCAAACTAAAAATGAAATTGTGTATTATTTGCTTTGGTTTTGTTCTCATTACTTTTATAATCCAATTTAAAATTTTGATGTCAACAACTCAACAGTTGATTGGGGTTTCCTTTATTTGGTTCTACTTCTAGTGTTCACTAGGGGTGAGTATGTTTGATAAATTCAACAACTTAGCACTTGTGTGCAATGGCTAATGGCTTCCTAAGCATAGGGCTTAGCCCGTGCTATCCCAAGCCCATCAATTCACAATTTATGTTTCAAATTTTTAACTTGCAAGTTAATTTCAAATAGAAATTCCAACTAATCGATTTGAGGTAGATCGATTGGAAATCCAAGTGAAATATTGGGAAAATATTTTATTTTTGCACAACTAAAGAAATTAGGATCTAAGACTTGATTATATTAGTTAATCATTAATGCCATTTAGGTACTTAATCTTGTTTAAATATCAGGTAAAGCATTTATGTAGCATTTTATACCAATTACGAATTATAAAATTCAATTCCTCATCAGTTTAAAGAGATAGAAATCCATGCATCATAAAGGCATGATTAGAATAAGTCAATATTTGCTTTCAAAAACTTAAACATGATTTCCTTTTTTTTCGGACTTCTTTTCTCTCTCTCTCTCTCTCTCTCTCTCTCTTTTAAAGATTAACATATGCTTTAAAGAAAACCACTCAAAGGCTTCTTTTTTTTTCTTTTTCTTTTTTTTTGCGTTTTTCTATTTTTTGGAAAATGCAAATTACATTTGGATTTTTCTAATTTTTGAAAAAAAAACTATTTTTTTATTTTTATTATTAAAATAACATTATATTGTTATAAAAATGACCCGGGTCGGATTCCCGGGTTGGGAAAGACCCGAGTCGTCAACCATCGGCCCGAATGGGCCTGAAGCGTGGGCCCAACCCAGAGCTTCCCTTTTGAAGAAACCCAAGCTCACCCTCAATTAAAAGAAATGCCCAGCCCAAGATTTATACCAAATCAAGTCTGGCCCACTAAAGCAGAAACCCTAGCCCAGAGAGCGCCCCACGCCCGACCCGGTTCACGACCCGGTATCCCCTTTGTGGACCCAACTCCCTCGTGCCCCTGCTCCCAACGATCTGGGACGGAGGTGGCCAAGCTTGTCTTGGCCAGCCACGCGAGCCTCCGCAGGCCAAAAATAACGGACCAATCGGGGCTCGAAATTACGTCGGGACTCAAGGCAAGCATTAAGCAACACACCGGAGCAAAGCTCGCGCGAGTTGGACAGCCGCGAGCTCCAGAGTGGCAAGGTCGAAACAGGGCGAAATCAGAGCCCTGGTTTACCAGCGCTCGGCGTAAGGGGAAGCGAGCATGGTGGCGGATCGTCGGCCGCGACTCAGGCGCGGTAGCTGGCGGCGGCTCTCCCCCCTCAGTCAAAGCTCTCGGATCTCTCTAATTTCTCTCTCTCAGCCCTGGTTTCTATCTCCAGAAACCCCCGCTGCTCACTCTCTCTCAGATCTCAAGCCTCTCGACGACTTGCTCACTCTCGAGTCTCCCCTGATGTCTCTCC
Organism: Eucalyptus sideroxylon; assembly: GCA_014182405.2. Classification (NCBI taxonomy): domain Eukaryota; kingdom Viridiplantae; phylum Streptophyta; class Magnoliopsida; order Myrtales; family Myrtaceae; genus Eucalyptus; species Eucalyptus sideroxylon. Next base: position 34,466,095 of record CM024553.2, read on the forward strand.
GGGGAAGTCCTCTGAGTTTGCTTACCTCTTCTGTGTCTTTCAACCAAGCTCACACCCGTCCCTTTATAGGCGAGGTGCTCGGTCGACGGTGGTGGTTGGGCCGCCGGTCCTCGGTGCGTCGACCGGCCTCCCCTCGGCCGAATTGCCATCCGATCGACCGCCTTATCCGCGGAGGCCAAGCCTACCGCCTCGAGCTCCTCAGCGCATTAAAGTCACGTCCTATCCATCCAGGTATCTCGCCGATGTCCTTGTCCTTGCGCGCGTCGTCAGTCTCTGCGCGTAAGGCACAACGCAAGGGAAGAAGGAGAGAGGGGGACCGGGCCGGGCTGGAGGAGAGAAAATGAAGGAGCTGGGCCCTAGGCCTGCGCGGAAATGAAAAGGGGCTGGGGTCAAGCCCAGCCCCAACCCATTTCTCTTTCTTTTATTTTTTTTTGATTTATTTATCCGAAAATAGGGTAAAATAAGGGAAAAGTAAATAGAAAATACAACTTAGTAGATGCGAATGATATTAATACTTAGGTGATGCAAAAAATCTTTTTTTGTAGGGCCAATTTAGTTCTTAATTTTCTATGTAATTTTAATTCTAAATATATTTAGTCAAAATTTATGTGTCAACAATAATTCAGAAAAAAAAAAATTGAAATACCAATGACTTAAGTATTACGTTTATTGTTAGGAAAAAAAATATCTTCACCTTTGATGACTGAATTAGTTTTTATACAGTAAGTTAATTGATCGAAACTTAGCTACACTTGATTTGTGTGATTAAATGCGACTCCATCAAAATGGGCTTCTTTCTGTTCTATTGTTCTTGAGATAAATTAATATAGGTATCACTCAGTTTTGGCTTAAGTTTTCATATTGTTCTTAAGATTCCTCCTCAATCAGCCGATATAAGTTGCACTCCTTGCTTGACTGACTTGCCTAAGACGAGGCATATTGCATCTAATTCTCTTGGGTGCGCCAAGGCCATCCATGGGGGCCAAATAAGCTACGAGAAGGTGAAGGGAGGACCAACGTCTATCCTAGCCTCAGCCATGGAAATGGCATGGAAGGGAAGCCAGGATAAGGCCTAGCTTGGCTTGGCCGTATCTAGTCATAGAGCCTGGCCTAGTTTTGTCGCTGCAAGGCTTTTTGCTATTGCCATGCCTAGCTATCACACAGCTTAGCCATGGCCAACTATTGTTCTAAAAATTAGAACACGTAACATGGTGGTATTTTTCAAAGTCTAGGTCGCAAAGTGAATATCATAAAAAATAGCGTATATATAATGCAATACAACAAAACTTTGGGATTGTTTATATCATCCTCCCAATAAATGATGTAAAGACAAAGGCAAAGCAACACACTTCATAACATGATAAATCCAAATACTAGTACCCTATACTTGGAAACATTCAGTGACTATCATTACTTTATACTTGTAAACATGCAAAGATCTTTACCTTATAATCGTAATTTATTATCAAGTACGGATAGAGGACCTATGCTAGGATCATTTCATCTTCATCTTCATTGCTGCAGCGCAAAAGCATCTCCACCACCTCTCATGGTGGGTCTTGCATCTCTATCTTCCTCCACACACTGAAGAGCCACTGCAACCAAAACTCCAAATCATCCTAGTGTCATATTCCCTGTCAGCCTTGGATCCACAATTTCCTTTATCCATGTTTCCGTTGGAATTCCTGTTCTCTTCCTCTCTCTCACCCAAGAAGTCAACCTTTTGTTCTCATTCTCATCACCACCCTCAGTATTTGCAAGCCCTCCTGTTGGACTCACACCCAGTCACCAGCTCCAACAGAACAATCCCATAACTGTACACGTCTACTTTGGAGGTGATTGACATATTGTAAAGCCATTCGGAGCCATATAACCTCTTGTTCCTCTTATTCTTGAGAAGCCTGAATACTTCAGTCCCTCCCTCTTGAGCATCTTCGACAGTCCAAAATCCGCCACCTTCGGTTGGTACATGGAATCAGGAGAATGTTCTGTGGCTTCACATCACAATGAAGAACCCATTCCAAGCACTCTTCGTGAAGATAAGCAAGTCCCCTAGCCGACCCTACCGCAATTTCGAACCTCTTGGACCAATCGAGTTCAGTTGGAGAAGACAAATTTTCCGCTAGGGAACCATGTTCCATGAATTCATAGATCAAAAGCCGGTGCTTTCCTTCTGCGCAGTACCCCCACATGTCAATCAAGTTCATGTGGTTAAGATTTCCTATGGTGCTAACCTCCGCCGGAAACTCATTCTCACCTTGGTCAGCCTCAAGGAGCCGCTTGACCGCTGCAACCCTGGAATCTGACAACACAGCCTTGTGTACGGTTCCTCCACTTCCTTTTCCTATTTCCTCACTGAAATTCCGTGTTGCCTTCTTCAGCTCGTCGTACGTGAACCGTCTGAATCCGGTCGGTCCAGCGTGGTATCCATCGATGTGAGCTCTACCTTTCTCTCGGCTGGTTCCATGTAAGAAGCACCAAACCGTGAGTACAACAATGGCCTCCGTTCCAGCTATTGCCCCAGCGAAAATCAGCAAAATCTTGATTGCCGAACTCTCTTGTCTTTTTACGTAAGTTCTTGGTAGCAAAACTTCGTTGGCTGGACATTGCAGAGCAGCGTACTCTATCCTCGGTAATTTGTAAGAGGAGAGATTGGATTTTGGGAGCCTGAAGTGGATGCCCCCTTCAACACCGGGTGAATATTGGCCATTTAACAGAAGCAACTTGGGGTAACAGTTCAAGTTTTATATTGGATACCCAAGCAATTGCACAAATCCAAGCATAATTTCTTGCACATCTCGAGTGTGAACCTTTTAAAGAAGACGCCTTTGTCATACCCATAAAAATCGGCATGTGGTAACTCGACGAATTCGGTTTCGACTTTGCTGTCACAGAAGCTGTTGAACTTAGGCTTGCATCCTTGAGTCCAGTCGGAAAGATTCTCTCTTTCATATCCGGGAGCACAAATGCAACTTCTTCCCTCTCTAGGGTGGTATGTACACATACTATTAGGTCCACAAGTGCCATGAATTGTGCATAGGTCAGATTTGGCTTGCCATGAAACTGACCACTCCTCTCCTTCGGACCAACTATAAACTCGAACATTACCATCATAATCGACCGTTAATCTTCTCTGAACTTTTGCACCATAATCGGATGTTAAGAATTTCAAATCATCAGATGAAGTGAAATTCCCGTAAGAATCTAGAATTGCAACTCTGCTATCATTCCAAGATGTTCTTCCCGCGTCCCAACTATTAAGCCATGGATTTGGCCAATAGATACTGGTAATCTTAGGGCCACTAAAAAGAAGACGAAGAAGGTTATCGTTGTCAAAATAAAGCCTGTAATAGCCGGAAGAGAAGTTGTTCTTGCTTCGATGGGAAACGAGCGGGGTGTTCCTAGTGAGATTTTGTAGAGGAAGAAGCGTGTTGGTCGGCGTGTCAAAACTTTGCCACGAAATGACGTGCTGCTCGTCACGAAGGACCAGATTGCCCGTGTCAAAGAGTTGCAGCAACTTCATTGATGACCCGGAGGATGAGCCGGTGCTTGTGGCCCAAACAACCGTACGATCAGCATCGATCAGTACGAGGTCACCATTCTTTCTTAAAGAAAGCTTTGAGAATCTTCCATTGACGGGTTGGTCGCGGTTTGCCATCCAAACGACGGTGCAGTTGTGGATACTACAAGATGGTTTGCTGAACCAAATGGCAAAGCAATAAGCATTTTCTCCCGCGGGATAAAAGCCCGCGGCAAAAGCACCGTCTTCCGACGTCAGAGTATCGTCAGGTTTATCAACTGAAAGGGAGGAGCCTTCGCGCAAAGTGAGACGAAGTGAAGTTGTGAGTGGAAAAGGTAAGACGAGGGAGAAACATAGCAAGAGAAGAGCATTTTCATGGCATTCATAGGATTTCAAGTGATCTCTCATGGGCTATTGCGCTTATTGCGCGTTCCCAAATCTCCCATTTGTTATATAGGACTTGGCGGTGCCACATTGGAACTGACTGAGTCTCGGTAAAAACATAAACGTAGGAAAATCTATTTAGGAAACAAGAAAGCATACTTTGACCAATGACTAGTACCTTTCTCTTCCCTAATTATGAAAACAACCTGACCGACGGAAGAAGCCAGGTGAACCCGCAATTGATTTGCTGTAGCAACGTCATCCATCGAAAATTGGATGCATGTATTGATTGTTCCAATCCATAAACTTCCAGATATCAATTGATGGGACATAGTATTTAATAAGGTTCTAGTCCAGTATGATAACTAAGTGTCGATATGACATAGTACTTTAGTACATTGTCCAACATACAAACAGATTGAGTATCAAGGAAACCACGTGCAATTGAAGGCTGAGGAGCCACACATGTAGAACATAAATTCAACGCATGAGAAATGCATAAACTTTGCTCTCACACCATACTAAAAAGTCCAATGCAAAGATTCATATTAGTCAATAAAGAGAAGATTGCATGTATATAAAAGCTTTAATCAAACTAAATATTTAAGTAGCGTAGCATGATACTTTAATAAATTGGACCACTAAAATCTTAACCTCAAATTTGCTCAACATTGACAAGCCTCAAATTTTTTAATGAATTAAGATCTCGTCAATATAATTGAATGATTCCATTTTGACAGGCGAGCCAACTTTAGGACAAACGTGGAGGACTTGAAACAGGCTAATATGACCGTCCATATTGGCCCAAGGGGCGATATCACATCAGGATAGGGGAGACCTTCCACTTTCTCCATTGAAAAAGGATAGAAGGGTGTTTTGAAATACATGAATGAATGAAATACATTTATGAATATTCATTATATGCATCTTATCTAATGTACTTATTATGGTACATTTATATCCTACATTCTAAATACATCTCCCTGTATAATAAATGTCCATCTCTCTATTTAATATATGTATTATTCAATATATTGATATTAATGATAAATGCATTCTTATTTTCTTATAAATAGGAGCTTAGTTTTTTGTCATAGATATAGGGTGATATAGTGAAAATAAAATTTCCCCTTCTGGCTTTCTCTATGATCTTCGGTGTTTAACTTTCTCTAATCAATCTCTCTATTTGTTCTATTATATATTTGTAACGCAATATTTTACAAAGAGGACATTTTTGGAGTATTAATAGCTTGATTATCTACCATTGATTACAACGAAAAGATGGATGTCGAAGAGATGGACATCTTGAAAGTAATGACAAACCCTGATAAAAGTAGTGACGTATGACTATATACTATCTTATCAATGGGAATGCAGACTTTTTTATTAAAAAGGATCGGAGTAAACATAACTGGTCAAATTTTATTGAGAGGCGATGAACCCCAAAGAGATTTCGTTTAAGTATAATGAATGAAAATCGCACGATACCTCTAGAGACTGGGGCGACCGCATCTACCATCCTCCCTTGGATTTACCTGTGTATGTTATGATGCTTGGTAATTACTTCTTTATGGCCCCCCACCTCAACGGTCAATGGGAAGAAAAAATGGAATCAAATGTAGTTATAGTTTTGGATCTGCAAGATCTGTAGTGACATTGTAACATGGGCTACTAGAATTATATATTGGTGTGGTATGAATTAATTAATTAAAAGAAGATCTAGCATCCATTGTGAACCCTAGATGAATAGTTCATCTTTATAATTAGGCATGTTAAAATATTATCTTACATCACTTGACAATTGATTCAACATGCTATTTATATTCATGTAATCTCTCTCCTCCTATTGACTTAAGTTTTTTTCTAACATGATATTAGAATCAATTTCATTCCTACCATATATATGCATCCACCACAATCAGTCAAATTTCACATACCCCTCTCAATCCGACCTGCTTGTGAAAGACATGTTGAATCATTCTCCCATGTCACTTGACGAAGGGGATGTTGAAATGTCATCTACATACATAGATTTGTAGAAATGTCAAAGAAAGGCACACAAACCATATTCATACAGCCAATTGATCGTGATCGATGGATTAGACAATATAAGGGTCCATGGGCACAGACTATACGCGAAGTCTCTTCATTCCAAACGTATATTCCCAACGTATCACGCACGTTTGTCCACTATGGCAATCTAAGAGGGCACACAAATGGCACCAACTACTTGGTGGGCAGATTGAATCGGTGGCGTGCCCGAGCCGAGTTTCTTCCACAAGGGCGCCGAGGAAATGACTTGGTCCAAATGACTGAGACGTGACATGCCCGATAGGGCGAGTCTCTATTTGAAGTAGGGGTGAGCATGGTTTGGGTTAGTTGGTCCACCTCCTAACCCTGGACCAACCCACACAGTCCAGTGTTGGTTCTCAATTTTTTGGGTGAGACCAACCTTATTGAGCTAGGGGATCGGGACCGTCGACCCAATGGATTAGGTCCAATATTAGGGTCAACCCGAAACTAAACGATAATTCTTTTATTTCATTTTTGTACTCCTTAAAAAAACGATTAAGGACCTGGATTGACCCAATGGATTCGTCCAATTTCAGTCAACCGGGGACCAACTAATAATTTTTATTTCATTTTTGTACTTTCTTAAAAGAGCAAGCAGGGAGACCATACCGACTCCAAGGGTTCGATGATGAGCGAAATCGGTTAAGAAATGCAAGCGGTGAGGGTCAAGTGGGGTGAGCGTGGAACGAGAATGAGCATCGAATGTCAAGCGAAGAGCAACAAGCCAAGCGAGCATCCAAAGCGAAATGACCCAAAACGAGCGAGGCGAGTGTCGGGTGGCGAGCGGAAAAGTTATTTCTTTCAATTTTGGCAAATTGAATACTAAGAGGATAAATGAGATAGAATAGAACTAATACTTATAGGAGAATGCTTGTAAGGAGTTGTTTATGCCTTATTCGACGCCTGTGATGATTCTCACAAAAATATTTTCCCATTCGTAAATTATGACTATTATACTTATAAAAGATATTAAAAATCTAAGTTTTTAAAGAATAATGTAAAATTACTTGAACTCCTCACTAATTAGCTATTTAATGTTATTGACACTATTTATTTTAAGAGTTTATTTATGTAAAAAAATTATAAATAATATATTAGATATATATAGTCGAGATGGTCGGGTTAGGCCACCCACACAACGCTTGGTCAGGAATTAATCCCAGGGCCAACTTGGTCTCCCAGAACCGGATCAGACCGGCGAGGTTGGGCTGGTCTAGGATCGGTCAGGGTTGACCCTGGACAAATGCTCACCATTAGTTTGAAGCACATGGATGGTCCTGCCTTCCACCATTGATGGAGGATCCCGAACGGCTCTCATCAAGATTTGGACAAAGCTTCGAATGGTCCCCGCCAACAATTTTTCGCTATCTGCGAGAGAAGAGAAGGAAGTGGTCCCAACTGGGTGACCAGCTTACTTAAGGGTCCACATAAATTGTACATCTAGCCCAGTGGTCCCGACTGGGTGACTGTAAGTCCGTGTAACGTCCGGCTCAATTTTTCAATAGATTCATATGGACGCCGTTTCCACAGCCTCTTTTCATTAGCATACACTTTTTTTTTCCGTATTAATTGATCAAGTCAGCCTCTGTTGATTATGGCTCGAAGCTTTACATTTGACTTGGGATCAGCTCATATGCATGCGATCTTTCTCTTTACCGATTTTAGTGGAACCATTTATCAATCTCTTCCCAGGTATGCACACTACTGAACCACATAAGTTTGTAATGCAAGATTTGAGGTGTCACGTGTCATAGGGAACCAAATAGATTGAAAATGTCCACAAGGCATGATCTAGCATACACGTTAACAAAGCATATTACTATCCGGACTTGTCAACATCTGCAACAGGTGAGAAGGCTAAAGGGGCTCGGTAGAGATGTCAATCGATGAGGATAAAGTTGGATTTCTCGCTAAAGTGGAGATTTGTTGATTGTGGCTCGAAGTATTCCCGTTTGATTTGGAATTGTCCCATAAATGTGTTTGATGGACTACTTGGAATGTTTTCGGGGGCAAGAGACAGAGGTGGACCGCGAAGATGCGAGGAAACTGGTCACCTAGTGCTTAGACAAACTAGGCCACTAGGCGGGCGCCTAGCCAAGGATCTGACCAAGTTTGGGTTCTTGAACAAAGCTAGCTAGTCTCCCAGACAATGCCCGACAGCTATTGTGATTTTCAGTGCAATAGTTGGGCACTTGAACCTATTTTGGTGGCTGCTCAACCCCAGGCGGCCCCAATCCGAGCTTATTTTATCCCGATTTTCAAAGCTTATTTTTAGAGGAGAAACTTATTAGAACTCTAGAGAGTTTTGAGAGCTATTATCTCAGAGAATTGAAAGCATGAGAACACCCCTCTTTTATGATTGATTCTTTTAAGTTTGGGTGTATCTAAGATTTAGAAACATATAGTGGAATGATCTCATCAATCTTTTCCCATTAGAGTAGCCACAATGTCAAAACATGTAAATATGTTGTATTTAGGATCGGTTCTTGACCTAGAGCTAGAAACCGATCCTATGACCTATGGTTCCAAAAGATTGAAAATCAAAACGAACCGATCAATTCTAAAATCGTCAATGTTCAGTTCACCTAAGATCTAGAACATTTTATTTTATGTTTGGAGCTAAATTCTTGTACAAAAACGTGAAACTTTCACAATTTCATTACATAAATATTTGGGTCAAATGATTATGTTTTTATTTTTCATGTTGAAGACGGATTTTGTCCTTAATCGGTACAAAAATAATTAAGAGGCTTCAAAACTGATTTATAATCGATTCATTTCGAGAACCGGACTGATTGAACCGATACCTTAATTGAACAGTGGTTCCAACTTTGAACCGACAATCAAACCAGTCCTAAGACATTCTAGGTTTGCGGAACCCATAGTTGATTCAATTCTCCCTAGAATCGACCTTGAAATAACCAATCAAGGTCAGTTCGATCCAATTCTCAGGTTGAATCGGACCCAATGCTCACCCCTAATTGTGTTATGGTTTTATTTAAAAAAATAAAATAAAATAATACTCGAAATGTTTATGTTATTGAGGCTTATGCATTTAGTCGTATCAGACTTACACTTTGTTAAGCATGCATTGACATTCAATAAAACTTTTTTAAGGAAAACTAATGATCTATGAGCTACTACTTTGATATCTTTATTTAATTCAAATTTTCTTGTTCTATTCTTTCTTCCACCCAACTTGAAGAGAACAGTTTACTTTTCCTCCAAAATAGCAAAATCGAAATTTAAGAATTAAGTTTATTGTTAATTCTAATCTTTAAAACGTGAAGGCTAAAAAAGAATATTAAAGAAAAGAACGGAAGAGATCAAAACTAAATTATTTTACTATTCAATCGGAAGAAAGTTATCAATAGTACTCTCGAACCATGCCCTCAAAAAAATTTCTTTGATTAAATAGATGTCTGAATGAGAAAAAACTGTAACTAGCTAGATTTTGACTCCCATCAATATAACTTAAAATTTAGACAAAAGAAAGATGCACGTTTTCAAATAACTCGAATTTAACAAGGTTATATCTTCAGCGAATTAATAAATTCATGATTGCAAAAAGGACAATTGTTTTTTCAACTTTGAAACATAGTTTTACTTGGAATAAAAAACGTGTTTTATTTTACTAATTCAAAAGAACACCGGAGATGATTCGAAAGAACACTAGAAACAATTTGATTGATTCCTTTTTGGAAACTCAGCGCAAATACCGTATATGAAGGAGAGAGATGATAAGATTGATTTCAGTAAAAGGGAGAGTGATGGGCAATGTTAACTATTGATATTGAATCGAATCATGTGATTGGCGGGTAATTTGATTTTTAACATAAACTGGTGCATTTTAGTGTGGCATCCCAAAATTTCATGGCAATTTCTAGAGGCATTACGACCTATGGAAAAGTGAATGGTTGTGTCGTTGAAGTATGTTGTAGCCATTAGACCAAATAATTGTAATAGATTAAGGCCGAACATTTTAATGGAAAGATATCTTATGTTCTTGAGTTATCAAAGTTGGTGCTGTAGGATAATTTGATAATGAGAATTTTGTTCTTGGCTATGCACCTTATGGATTTGATTTTATGGATTTATGTTGCAAGCTTTATGGCCAAGTGAATAAGTGTAATTAGGTAATTATATGATGGGTAATTAGGTGATAATTAAAGGGGAAAAATTAGAGAAGAGTGGGTTGAATTTTTTAGGCCCAAGACCAACCCCACCATTCGGTCTTTTTGGCCTGGCCCGCGAAGCTCAAAGGAAAGGAGCTGTCGTCGACCAAGGGGAGGAGGCCCAACCCATGAAGCCCATAGGGCTGTCGATGGAAGGAGGGGTGGCCCATGAGAGGCCCATCCTCTTGCATGGCAATTACTGTTGGAATTTTGTTTGTTAAAACAAAATGAATCTTTTTACTTTGTCCCACATGAAAAGTTGGAAGCAAGTGGAGTAATTTAAAAATGTGGAAATTCCTTTTTGTAGTTAAAGGAATGATTGGGTGGAGCTAGACCCCACCATACCCACGTGCGCATGGTTTAATTAGCATTAATCCCTTGCTATTTATTTATTTTTATTTTTTATTTTTTAATTCAAAGGTTGCCTTTTAATTTGAGAATTTTCGGAAATGAAATATAAAATGGAAATTCGAAATTCGAAATTCTATTTTTTAAAAAAAAAAAACTATTATTCCGAATTTTATTGTGTCTTTTTAAGACAACCTTTGGAAAAAAATTACTTATTCGGTTTTGCAATTTTTTTTTTTTTCTGAAAGGTTACAATTGTTCGGTTTTCGACTTCTTCCGAAGAGTCGTATTTGTTTATCTGAACAATTTTCTAAAGAACGTGTTTGTTCATTCTTTGACATTAGCAATATTGTGGGGCAAATAAATCCTTAAAGAAATTGATATTACACCTTAAAGTCCAAGTTGTTTTACTCAATTCGATTTCATTGTTCAACATATTTCGAAGCCATATTTTTCTAAAAATTACCAAGTGGCAAGGGGGATTATCCAAGTGTCCCCTTGCATATTTTGTGATGATTACATGCTAATCATGAGGGGGAAGAAAAGAAGAAGGGGGGCATCGCACAAAAGAAAGGGGGAAGGAGAGAGAGAGAGTGACCGTCCGAGAGAGAGAGAGAGAGTGAAATCAAGAGAGGGAGAGCGAGCGAGTGAGAGAAGAAGGGGAAGAGGGAGGCTGTTCGCTGCCGTTCATCGCCGCCGTCGAGCCACAAAGTCCCGCCTTGCCCCGCCATCCTTGCTTGCTATGTTGTGCTCGGATTAGAGGCAAGTAGAGTCCATGAACCTACCCTTTGCTTGCTGTGATATGTGTTGTGAGGGATGATAAACTTTGGTTGTAGTAGAAGTGAAGAAATTCGAAGCTCTAGGGAAAAATATGATAGCCTTGCATTCTGTTTTCTAGAAAGGCAGTTCAACCTTTGATGAATTCTTGAGCTACATGCAACCTTTTAGTTGGAATTTCACTTTGACTTCTTGATGAAAGTTGTAAATGACTTCTTGGAGAGTAACATATCAAAATTTCAGAAGAAATGAATAAGTATAGAAGAGTGAAACTATTTTTCTTTGAAGAAGTTAGATCTGGAAATCGTAATGCTGACCTAGTGTGATTCAGTGAATTTTATAAAATTCTCCGGTTGAGATTTGATCTCATGTTCTGAATAAAAGTTGAATATGACATATTAAGGAGTAACATATTAAAATTTTAGAGGAAATGGATGAGTTGAAGTTGATGAAACAATCTTTATCCGAAACGGTTAGATCTGGAATTCAAGGCCGAGGATTATGGATGGTTATGGTTGCTATAGTTTCTAATTTATCACGATTTAGATTTCGATTTCTTCATGAAATATTTACTTCTGGACTTGGTCTATATTATATAAAAATTTCATAATTTTTGGAGCTGATTTAGGATTTTTACCGAATTTGTGAGTGAAATTGTGTATGACAATATTCTGAAATTATAAAGACGGTGATGTGGGAATTGTACCGAATTGTATGATATTCTTTTGATACGGTGTTCTTCACAGAATATTTTCCTCTAGATCTTTTATATAACATGTCAAATATTTGGAAATTATTAAGGTTGTTTGCTAATTTTTCAAGAATTATGACCAAAGGAGTGCAATCTGTTTTTATTCAAAATTTTGCTGTATTTTCAAAAATAAATGAAATTGCTCCATGTGATATAATATCTTAAGTGGTTGATTATGCTGCATATGTGGTGACATATGGCATGTTATATGACATCAAAAACTGGTTGAGACCTTTGATATTGTTGCATCAAATACCATGTTGAAATTGAGATACATGTGTGAACATAAATTGAGACAATAACGAGACCGTCGGAGGTGTGAACCAACAATGCCCCAGGAGTGTTGGGATGCCTGGAGTGTATGTGCCGGAAGCTTTAGAGGTGTGTGCCGGAGATTCCTCGTGATGCTAGTTGGGGTGCGAGATGCCCGGAGGTGTGTGCCGGAGGCTTCTCGCGATGCCAGGTTAAATGCAAGCAATAAATTGAGGGATGCAAACATTGGTCCCTGGGAAGAAAATTATGTGATCTAATTGAAAGATAAAGATCGAGAAATTGAATCATATGGCATGGGATGAACCTCATGGGAATGCTTGATGATAAGTGTATGGTGGTATATGCACGTTGCATGGTGATATGCATGGCTGCTTGATGATACATGTATAAGTGCATTGTGGTATATGCACGTTGCATGATGATATGCATGGCTTCTTGATGATATATGTATAAGTACATAGTGATTTATGCATGTTGTATGGTGATATATGCATGGCTGTAAGGTGAGGTATACTTGAATGCATGAATGATATGTGTTTTATTCATGATACCTTGATTGTTTTGTCTAACGCATTGTATAGTCTGGTAGATCTTTACTGCTAAGTAGTTGTACTCACCCTTTTGGAGATTAACATTTCAGATTAGAAAGATGCATTTGCTACCAGTTGCACGCGGTACGTATTATGGATTGACATCTAATGTCGAGGTGGAGTGCACAGAGCATTCCTATATTAGTGTACCTGGTCTGGTGTATGTCCGAGTCCGTGTCTTTGTGATGTACGATATGGGTCTTGCTGATAGCCCGGTTATCCAGGAGTTTTTGTTTGTTCATGTCTAGCGTGATGGAGTGATGCTAGGGATGCTGCCACCGCCGCCGCCGCCCGATGCACCGAGTTGGATGTGATGGCACGTATGACTAGTAGGAGCTGACACTTTTTGGGATAGCCAACACTTGTTGATGGAAGGGTGTACATGTTTGATGTAGGGTCGAGTTCTCTTTCGAGTTATAGCCAAGTATAGTTAAAAATCTTGGCCTTTTGCTGTACCAACCCGGAATGTCCATCATGAAAATATAAATAAAAGTGACTCGGCTTTATCTTTTCATTTGGAGTGTAAGCGATGTGCATTGCATTCTTGTTTTTGGAGTAAGGGGTGGTGAGATTAGTTTATGCTTCCGTTGATGAGCTGCGCTGGGACCTTTACAAAAAAAAAAAAAAAAAAAAAGAACAAGAGAAAAATGGGAGAAGGGTGCCACATTTAGCCACACACAAAAAGTGCGGAAACCATCGTTGGCCGCTACACAAAGACCACCGCCGCCACCATTAGTCGCCGTGGACTCTTCCACCTCCTTGTCTAAACTGGTCTCCACCTCAACGATGCCTCTATTCTCCACCAGCAAGCCCCGTTGCCTCTGCTAACCACCACAGCTACTTGGCCCCTCATGCCAGTAAAACAAATTACAAGGTGTCTTGTTCCACATCGAAAGGATGTAAGTACGCATGTAAATGTGCACGTGGACGAAATTTGACATTAATCAATAGTCATTATTTTCTTATTTTATTAAAATTTTAATTTATAATAGTAAAAAATTATCCATAGTGTCATATTAAACCAATGCAACTATTCACAAATGAGTTACGGTTATTTGAAACAATTGTTGTATATCCCTTTTGGAAAAAAAAAAAAAAAAGGGGGGGGGGGAAGAAGAAGATGTGCATTGAACAAACACATTATGTAATTAAAAGCAAAAACCAAAAAGTTATCCAAATAAAATAACATTCCAAAGATTGAAAAGTTATATCTGAACAAATACAATCGCTGAGATAACCGCCAGCCAAAGTAATGAAATTCAAAATTAAGAAAAAAAAAAAGCCATAACTCATTTATGAACTATAGCACTATTTCAATAGGATATTTTGGTTAAATTCGAATTATAATAAATAAAAAATAATAATCATTGATTAGTGATAAGTCTCGTCCACATGCGCACTTGCATCCTTTCAATGTGAGACAAGTTATCTCTTGGTTTGTTTTACAAATAAACTACCAAAACCTCAGTCGGGTAGAGCCTTTGGTTTATTTGTCTCACATTCTTTCTTGATGTGAAGATTTTCCAAATAAAAGCCACTTCCTATAGGCTCTTGCAGCCAATTCTTTTACACTTTCTCCACGAATCTCAATTTAAAATTCGGATCACATGTCCTGATAGAAATGGGGCTCCTCTAATCATTGTGGGGCCGGAGGTGGGAACTCGCCTAGTGGAAAGAAAGTTACCAAAGTTATCCTGAAAGGAAAATGCCAATCCACTATGGAAACGAGCGCAATAACTTTTCCATCCTTAGATAACTTGGATCAAGTTCTTCTTAGTTGTCAAAAAGGAGCATATGGGCCTCTATTAGGGGTGTGCATGGTCTGGGTGAGCGGTTCCTGACCTAGAATCGGAATCGCTTGCTAAGTACCGATTCCAAATAATTGAAACTAGGAACCACCGGTTTTTGCATAGATCCACCCGAGAATCGGATCGCCCGTTCGGTCCAGTTCCCAAGTGGATCTATGAAACCGGTCTCACCAATAATAATATCGTTTTCCAAATCCCGTCGTGAGTATTTTTCATATCAAGTAATATTTGTCTTTAAATCGAACCGGCTTAATTAAGGGTACCATTTTTCTTTATTTTATTGGAAAACACTGCCAAAGAAGATAAGTAAGTTTTTTTTTTTTTTTTTCCTATTTTTGAATCATTTCAATTGAAATCTAAAATGTTCTTTAAGTTCAAGATTCTTGATGATTGTCATATGTACATCATCTTTTCTTTTATCCTCTAACAATGTTCAATCTCTTACAACATTTGCTTTACTTAAACTTCTTTTGGTAGAAACAATTCCACCGATACTCCACATATTCTTGAATGTAGTGTCATATGTGAGTCCCGAAAATATCCTTTGAATGAGAAATTTGTTGAGTTGTTGAAAGGCAGCTTACACACTTTACTAAATTCTTATTAGAACATGGAAACCATGAGAGAAGATGGAGCCCTAAAATTTAGATTTGCTGATTAGTAATTTCAAAATTTATTTTAATATTAAAAATCAATATATTATTATAATATAATTGGTCCAGTCTCGTGGGCGGATCTGCCCATGGAACCGAGAATCAGACTGGTACCCACCGGTTCCCATAAATTGGAACCGGGAACCGGACCGATTCCCTTAAGAACCACCGGTTCCAGACGGTTCCGAGCGGTCCAGGCGAATCCCGGTTCTTTTGCACACCCCTAGCCTTTATAGTATACTTTAGGGATCTACATAATCACGTTATTCTGAAATGATTATGAGATTACTACCATAGGTTCAAAGTTGACACAAATGAGTTCTGAAATTCCTCTTGCACTCAATTTGCCAAGTGAAATTAAGCGAGCAGTCTAGACATAGAAACAAATTTAGGTGTTGAATTGGTCAAGTTCTACGGAGGAAAAAATGCATTATATCAAATCAGCACTCAACTACACCAACCGGTCTAGTACAAGCATGAAAACCAAGGGTGAGCAATGGTCTAGGCTCAACTTGAGAAGTGTTAAGGTCGGCCTTGCTAGTCTAATTCAAGGCCAGCTCCTAGCAAAAGTTCATTCGGTTTGATCCCCAGAGATGGACCTCTATAGTATACTTTAAGGATTCACAAAATCACATTATTCTAAAATGGTTGTGAGATTATCGCCATAGGATCAGAGTTGACACAAATGGGTTTTGAATTTCATCTTAAACTCAGTTTGCCAAATGAAGTTGAGCAAGCAGTCTGGACATAGAAATGAATTTGGGTTCCGAATTGGTCAAATTTTGTGGAGGAAAAAAAAAAACTTACCATATCAAATAAATACCTAGCTACACTAGTAGATCTAGTACGAGCATGAAAACCAATGGTGAGAATAGTCCAAATTCAATTTGAGAAGCATTGGAGTCGGCCTTGTCGGTCCAGTTTAAGGCTAGTCCGCAGAACATTGTAGGTTCATTTAGTTTGGTCCTGAAATTGAGTTTTGGGCCCGCTGGTTCTCAAGAACTGAACCAACTAGGCCGATTCACGTTTAGAACCGAGTTTTGAGGCTCTAAACCGGTGAAAAAAATATGTTATTAACAAGTTAACAAACATAAACTCTCGACTTAAAAATAAAATATAAAAAAGAAGAAGAAGAAGAAGAAATTGATACCGTTTCAGTTCTCAATTTAAACACTTGCATGCTTACTTCTAATTAAAGCATTATAAATAAAACTATAAGGCTCCGTTTATTTGCTAGATAATAAATTCTAAGAAAATATATTTTCATCTTTTTTCCGGTCTTTGATGCCGGAAAATTGGTTAATCATGGAAAACATCTTCCATGAACCGGAAAATCCATGTTGAAAAATAAGGGAAACGATTTCCTATATTTGAAACATGGAAATCATTTTCGCACTCTCCCATGGCACACCATCGTTGACCACCATCCTTTCCATAAATATTACATGCGTCATCTGTAAGATTTTTCCTAATGTGGACTAAATTAATTGATATTGTAATTTACTGTTTTTACGGTTACCGTAAAACATGGTTGGTCTAAAGTGAGATAGAATGTTTCTTAATTAGTCTAATATGGGCTGGCTAGTGTGGGCCGAGTTGAGCTTGGCCCGTAATGAGGGGGACTGGCTGGAAACTCTATAAATAGTGCTCAAGTCTCTCCTCTAATCCTAATTCTCACATGTATCCTCACCTAAGGGGCGTTTACCTAACGCTACACGTGAGGGGGCCGCCTCATTGAACCAGTGATACGGAAGGCAATAGAGGAGAAGGACCTGTGCATGGAACATTATGTTTCCGCTTCTGCTTCAAGAACAGTAGATCCCCTTGATGAGTGGGTAATCCATTTTCTGCTTCCACTTTATGTTCGATAAATCCCAAAACAGGTGCATTAATCTTTCTATTCAATTATATATGTTTTTGTTCTAGTTATGGAGATCTTGGGTTGCGCAATTTGCGTCCAACATGTGGTATCGGAGCAACCATAACCCTAGAACTTGAACGCATAAAGTTTTTGCCATAATTTGTGATTTTCGAGATTTTTTGTTCAATAAAAATAAAATTAAATCACAAATTCGGACTGGGCTCGACAAGACAAGCAAGACGGTCGGTGGCGCGTCGCCGAGGGAGGCCTCACGCGCCCCCACGCGCCGCCATGGCGTCGGAGACGCGCCCCACGCGCGGGTGCGGCTCACGCGTGTGCTACATGCGCCGCGCACTCAAGCAGCGCGTGGAGCGCGTCGATCGACGCGTGGCCAGCGGCATTGGATCTGTATGGTTGTCCTCTATTTTGTGGTGAATTTATTTTACATATTTGATATTTTATGGATGTGAAAATACAGACGGAACCCTAAATACATGTATTTTTAGTGTATTTTTGCATATTTTTCTTATATTTTCTGTGATTTTGGAAATATAAGTGTTGGGTTACAGATATGTTATCACATAACATTATAATGGTGTGATTCATTAATAAAAAATTAAACTTTATTGTGAACTGAAGCTGGCTTAATGATATACAACCATTATGGAATAGTAATTGAGTTATGTATTGAGCTAATGAGAAACAGTAAAAGTTATGAAACTTTTGTTACTCAAGCATACACCTTGACACGTTGGTAATCTTTAAATGATGGACGTCTTAAGAACTCGTGACCAAACTGATTGTACTGATTGTACTAATTAACATATCTGCTGTATGTAGGTAATGCATGTCAATTAAGTTACTGCATATTGTACATGAACATATCTGATCACTTGTTAATGTCTATCAAGTTGAATATTTTTATGGTTAAGGAGTATGTATGACAACATTTACGCAGAGCGATAGTATCTACTGTTAAATTCTAATATTTTGTTCTCTGGTTTGACTCAATTAATAGGCCACTTTGGTTGATTTTATTTTTTTTGGTCGGTCCTACTCTATTCCTAATCTACACTTACTCTCAGACTTTTGCCCTACCTCTTGCAGGACATGGGAGTCGAAACTCACTCCTGAAACTTACGCGTCCCCATCCCATCCTCCTTAAGAAGGTGGGGATTTGAACCCCTCACCTCCCCCTTCCATGTTGGAAGGGTGGCCATTGGGGCGAATCCCAGTAGCTAGCCACTGGTTGATTACAATGATAATTTGTTACTTAAAAATTGGCTAATAAATTAGTTGTTGACTTTGGAGTCATGTTTTGCCATGTGAAACTCATAAGCAATAGTTGATTAGTTATAAAGCTTGTCAATCTGGAGTACCATGTATTGCTATTGATGTTAACTTGTGAGGGATCCTTTGGATCGGCATTCTTTTAATGTTGTTTTAGTAATCAATAATCGGGGTGCACAAGATGCTTGCTTCTATGAGAATTTTCTTGTGTTATTGTGATCAATGATCTCATTGAAATCTGTCTTTCAGGTTCATTATATATATATATATATATATTTATTAATGAATAAAGTAATGTAATTAGCATGATATGTGATTTTGGTGATATACTGTTCCTATCACTAAAACTAAAATCGCATGTATATGGTGTATGTGAGAAGTAAAGTTTATATCTCTGGTATGATAGAATTTCAATGATTCAATTGAATAGTGACCGCCAAAGTGGCACGCTTGATTGGGTTTGAAAAATTTTGGTCTCATATAATGATTGTGATGTCTCCTGATCTAATGCGTAGTCATACTCCCAAAGGAGGTGATTATGTATTAGTTCATGGAGGGATACATGATAGTGTGGTGGAGGAGTGACTGATTCTAGTGATTCATATGCCCAAAGGTGATGAATTCACGAAGAATTGGAATATATTCTCATAACCGCTATCATGTGGAGAGTGTACAATTGCATGTCATGTATTCTGCCCAAAGGTGATTATATGATTATGTGTGTAACTCTCTGGATGTGTACTTGTATGTCAAGTTACACAGTGCTCACATGATGCTAATTATATACATTGATTGGTTTTCAATCACATTTTCTGTAATTAATAATTTCATTATTATTGAGGTTTTTACTGCTTCAAATTTTTAGTTGTGGACATATGATTTGTTGCTTGAGAAAAGAGCAATTGAATTTGCTTACTGTCCATGAAGCGTTCCATTCTAGAACACTTGAAAAGAGGTTCGCTGCGGGACTGCACTACTATAAGATAATAGAAGTCTTAGTTGCTTGAAATTATATCTTGTCTAATAT
The DNA here is from genome assembly GCA_014182405.2 of Eucalyptus sideroxylon. Lineage (NCBI taxonomy): Eukaryota > Viridiplantae > Streptophyta > Magnoliopsida > Myrtales > Myrtaceae > Eucalyptus > Eucalyptus sideroxylon. The sequence continues at coordinate 34,485,625 of CM024553.2, forward strand.
CGAAATTATGACATATCTGCAAAGATTGTGTTTAAATCCTAATGACATATACATCTCGTATATGATTAAAAAGTTGTTTCCGAAAGTTTTCTATTTAAGGAAAATGACCGAGATAAAATAAAAATAAAACAATTACAATTAGTCTTAAAAGGTTGTCAGGCTTAACAGTGGCTGTGAATATTTTGGCAAGTATGACAATGTGAAATAACTTAAAGGGTCATTTGTCAAATATTTGGTAGAGTCTGGGGTGGTAATTTAATTACTATACCTAAAAATTCTGATAAAAAGATTTGGCCGAAATGTATAAATGCACCATATTGAAATGGTGATGAGTATGATCAATAAGACCAATTTATCCAGTCTTCTGTGGGCTGATATTATGAAAGCAACTTTTTCACATACAAAAGGTGTCTTTTATCAAAGTTGTTTCATAAACTTCTTTTGAGTTATAGATTAGACATAAATTACTTGAATCATATTAAATTTAGAGGTGTCATGCAGAAGTGAGATTATCTAATTCAATATTAAGTGCATTGGAATTCAGATCCACTCGGAATTATTTTGTATCTTATTTTGATTGTTAAAGGGATATTAATTTTATGACCCTAAAGAAGGTGCAAGAATTATGGAATCACATACTCTAAAGTTTCTAAAGATTGACGTAATTATAGAGGATAGCTGCTTTCAAACTATTAAAGATAATAGTATGATAAAGGTTACTGTGTTTTTTGTCTTTACCTATACAGATAATTATGAAATCTCATGTACCATAGACTAAACTTGTTGAGGTCCAAGGTATTATTTTTGATATAGTTTATAATGAAATTTCTTAAACCTCTCAAGTGCAGAATGAAGTGGTTGCAACTTTATTAAGGAGATTTGTTATGGAAAGACAATTAGTTATACCATCAAACTATATAGCCTATTTGTGAGAGCATGATTATAATATTCACTATATGGTTGATGTAATGATATATTTATAAAGGTCGTTTCTTATTCTTAATCAAATATGTGATTAAATGCCATAAAATGCGGTATACAATCTATGAAACATCACAGTGTTTGGAAATTAACTTACTTGCCTAAAGATCATAAGTTCATTAGTTGCAAATTGGCGTACAAAACTAAAATAATTTCAAAGAAAGATTGTGGAATTTAAAGCCAAATTGGTAACTACAGTTTTCACTCTGAAAAATGGGTGGATTGTTTATAGTGAAGAAATAATTATTTCTTTAAATATTCTTTCAGAGTGAACGTGGCATTAATAATTTATTTTGATATAAAGTTACGCCAAATAGATACAAAATCTATACAAATATTTCAAGTAAACTTGTGTGTAGATTGAAAAGTCTTATTTATAGTCTTAAGCAAGTTTCCAGACAATATTATTAAAGTTTCATAGTGTTGTTATTTTGTTCAATTGGGAACAAAGTAATTTAATATACTGCAAGGTTAGTGGGAGAAAATTTATTTTTTCTCATACTTTATGTACATAATATTTTTGCTTACAAGTTATGACCTTGAGACATCTTATATCATTTGTATTGAGATCTATAAGGATTGTTTTTGCCATATTATATTAGATTTTCTCGGAGGGCATTTGCTGATTGTATATCCAATATACAATATACATTATTGCAAGCTAGGAATTGCTCATGTTGTTAATGGTGATGGACTGAATCTATCACATTGTCCTTATTTAGATATTGAGAAAATATAATTAAAGGGAGTACCTTGTGTCAAGGTGCACTTAAAAGTATAATGTATACTCGAATTTGCATTAGACTAAATATTGTCTTTGTGATGGGACTTCTAGGTAGATATCAGTTAAATCTAGGACGTGATCACTGGGTTGCTACCAAGAAAGTTTTGAGGTACTTAAAAGGACAAGAAATTATATGCTAATTTACAGACATGTTTAATTCTTGCAGTTAGTAGGGTATTTAGATGTAAATTTCGTTGTCTGTTTTGATGACAAGAGGTCAATAACATTATACATATTTATGTTAGCAGGAAATGCAGTAAATAAAATTTTATGTCATCTTCTATTATGTAAGCAATGCTAGTAACATTCTTTTAGGTTGTTACTTGGACTATTAGGCTCCGGAACCTCATTAAGGAGTTGACCATTTTTAATTTTATGATTGACCCATACGGTTGTATTGAAATAACAAATTTGTAGTATTATTTATTTACTACAGAGGTCTCAAGGGGTCTATATATAAAGTGGTCAAATTTTTTTACTAAAAGGAAACGATATAAAAATGTGACGTAATAATATAATATATTTCCACAGGTGATATAGTTGCAGATCCACTAATTAACAGCCTACGCCCATGTATATTTGAGCGACATGTCATTAACATGGGCCTAAGAGTATCATGAGATGCTATTATTTAGTGGGAGTTATTTTGGCTTTACTTTGATAAAGGTTTTATCTGTGTTCGTTACACTTTATAACGGTTTAATATGATCAACTTTTGTATTCAATAAAATATTTTTGAATGTGTTGTTATTATGTTGAATACATATTAATAAAGTCTCAAGGGATTGTATAAACCTTGAGTGAAGGCTAGGGGCATCCGGGCATCTAGTTATTAGCCTTGTACATATGTCTTGTGATACATAAAGAAATGTTAACCGTAAGGACAAGACATATGTGGGTTCATTGGAACCATAAAGCATTCTCTAGTGGCACAAGTTTTTGTAACGCCTAAGATAAGAGAATTGTGACTAACAAATGGGATCTCTTTTTTAGAGATGTTATCCATTTGCCACACTACCATATTGAATCAATATCAATAAAGTTGAGAACATTCGTGACTATGGAAGGCTCTGTGTGTATACATGCAGTTACTACTATGATTCGGTATTTAAGACTTTATGGGATAGGATTGACTATTAAGAATGATCTCTGGACCAAATGTGCGCACATACAATATGATTTCAATTAATATAATCCAAGTGGGAAAATGTAAGAGTTTTCCTATAAATTAATTGATATTGTAATTTACTGTTTTTACGGTTACCGTAAAACAAGGTTGGTCTAAAGTGAAATAAAAGGTTTCTTAATTAGTCTAATATGGGCTGGCTAGTGTGGGCCAAGTTGAGCCTGGCCCGTAATGAGGGAAACTAGCTGGAAACTCTATAAATAGTGCTTAAGTCTCTCCTTTAACCCTAATTCTCACATGTACCCTCACCTAAGGGGCGTTTACCTAACGCTACACGTGAGGGGGCCGCCTCATTGAGCCAGTGATACGGAGGGCAATAGAGGAGAAGGATTTGTGCATGAAACATTGTGTTTCTACTTCCGCTTCAAGAACAGTGGATCCCCTTAATAAGTGGGTAATCCCTTTTCGCTTCCGCTTTATGTTCGATAGATCCCAAAACAAATGCATTAATCTTTCTACTCATTTATATGTGTTTTTATTCTAATTATGGAGATCTTGGCATTGCGCAATTTGCATCCAACATCATCACCACCACTGCACCACCGCCATCGTCGGCCACTACACCATGCACTACCGCTGCCAGCCACCACATGTCATTAAGCCACCGTACTCACATCCATCATCACCATCTTCTTCACCATCCAAAACCTCCGGAAATCAAAAATAAGAGAAACAATTTCTCACCGCCGTAGAACTTCCCTTTCTTGCAGCCATTCCCATTGTTCGAGTGTCATCTTCTACATTCCGCCATCCATTATGCCGCTGCCACCAACCATCGCTTGGAGCCACCATCAAGAATCCATGGCTACCACTGGCCATGATGCCAATGGCACTGAATTTTCACCACGACCTGAAACTAATGCTTTTACCGACTCGGACATGCCGAAAACAACCATCCAAGCAATCCCACGGCCATCGTGGTTGGGTTGTGACTAGGTTTGAGGCGTTAGGCTTCACTGGGCACAACATAAAAGGGACGAAGAAGAAGAGGAAAAAAAGAGGAAATGGGAAATTCTGAGTTGGACTGCAAAATGTGAAATGCTGATAAAATCTGACAAAAATTTAGTTCGACAAAACTTTGTTCAAAATTTGATGAGTTAGCTTGTGGAGTCTTTATATCTCAGTATAACTCTTTAGGAACATAAAAGTAATATTTCATTTCCAAATGACCGAAATTAATTTCCAGCTCATTTTCAAATTTTAACCAAACACAAAATATATATTTGTCTTTTTTTTAAATGATTTCTCGAAAAATATTTTTTAAAAATATTAAATTTTTCATAAGATAAATTATTTTATGCGGCATTAATTGCTCCCGGATAAGCAGCATCTTGATTCTGCGACACCGCCGCTCTGTCCTTATTGCTGCATGGGCCAGGTCAGAAAGATTGGTCCTAGCTATGGTTCTACGGCTCTTGCATAAATAAGCCATTTGCAAATTGCATGTACAAGTTTGATTATCATTGCTTCAATTAGGTCTTTGAATTGCACAGCAATTGCCATGGTTTCTATTCCTGTACACGCGTAAAAAATGTCCAAATGGTCCTAAATCTATCGCATTTTTGAAAATTCAGTGATAAACCTTTTAATTATATCAATCAAATCTCAAACATTTTTTTCGTGTTGTCTCCGGCCAATTTTGGATAGAGATTGCCAACATAAACGCCGGCCGTCTTCCGTGACATAATATGCATTAATGTGGAAATTTTAATTATATTTTAATATTTTGTCAATCTTTTTATTTTATTTTCTTCTTTTTTTTTCTAATCCTAGGTTAGCAAGATTGCCAGCCGACCCTCCTTTGGTATGGGGGAACGTTGCACAAAGTGAATGTCACATAATTCCGTGTGAGTGAAAGCTGCACATAGACTTTTGTAGCTGAAGTGTTGACTTGGACGAGGCCGACGCCCGAAATGGTAACATCTCCATGTTAAGCCAGGTAATCCCCATACCAACGCAGCATATTATGTTGACATAGAGGAATGTTTGACAATTGTAAAGACATGGACTCATGATAAGGTCCATTGAAAAGTTGAAAATTATTGTTTCACTTTAAAAAGCGCCCGACATTGACAGCTTGCCTATGAGTCTTTGACTATGCCGCCAGGCCTGTTCACATGGCCTGAGCATGATGTACCGATGAACGCATTGGATATGCACAAATCAGAGCAGATCAAAGCAAAATCAAGGTGCGGATATCACAAATATCAAAACCTAACATAATGAAACACTTAAGTATCAAAAGTTCTAAAAATACACTTAAATGTCAAAATCGAAAAATAATGAAATACTTAAGTGCCAACGACGAGAAATTCGATTAAAGTACTAATGTGACATTTTCCAAAGACTTCTTTTTATTCACATGGTTTTAAAAAAAAAAAAAAAATCCACGTGGCAATTCTTTTGAAAAAATTATCTACGTGGCAATTTTTTTTATAAAAAAAAGTTTAGCACTATAAGCCCCCAAAATTAATTTTTAATATAAATATTATTAAATTAAATTAAAAACTACAGCCCTCGCTGATTTGCTGCTGTCCTTCCTTTTTTAAAATTTGTTAATTTAATTTAATTAATATATATATATATATATTAAAAATCAATTTTTGAGCAAAACAACGTTGTTTTGCACACTCTGATGAGCCATGTAGACCAATTTATCCTTAAAATAATGCCATGTTGAATTTTGACTATCCTTGTAGTCAGAATTGATACTTAAGTGTCCCAATTTTCCCAAAAAAAAAAAAAAAAAGGCACTTAAGCGTATCTTTTAGAACTTTTGGCACTTAAGTGTTTATCCATGCTAAATTTTGGCATTTGCGGTGTACTTTGCCCAAGGAAAATCTATCCTCCTCCATCCACATTGAGCCCTTTAGATATCACTGTAGTAGTAAGCCTGTTATGCTGGGAAGCAGGTATGTCGCAACCTAGAAATTGAAAGAACTTCCTCTAAGAAGTCAAGTTTAGCGTTATGCCTAATGTAATTGGAATGATGATGCGAGATTTGACATGTTTGAAGATTACAGTGGGCAGTCAAGCATTTGAATGCATGAAGTGTAACAGCAACTATTTTGCCATGCGGCAAGGTACCTTCACTTGAAAAGATTGTCAAGAGGTGAGTTTTCAAACCGGTCAACATATCAAGTTGGATTCATGTTCATTCAAAACCTTAAACAAATGAGTTCATATAAATTATTTTAATTGCTCTAAACCACAACATATGTCCAATGCTTGGGACTTCTATTCTTGCACCTCAACAATTCCCCGTCATCTGTGCGTTTTGATATTAAGCATGCTCCCCTTAATAAAGGTATACTTTTGGTGAGGACCACGTTGTCATGCCACAATGCCCGCCTTCATCATGTTTTTAGGCAGACCAATCCGTGATGGCAATTCCAATTGTCAAGCGCAGTGTTTGTTGAGATCCTTTCACAAAATCGCCAACATACACATCTATCGTCCGATGTGCCATTATCGATGTTGACATTAACAATATTTAATGATTTTTTTGTATTATTTATTTATTTCTTTAATCTTTCCTTCTTTTTCCTTCTTCTTTCTTTTCTTCTATTTTCCTTCTCCATTTTTTTAAATTCTTATTTTCTCTTTTTCTTTTTCCCTTCGCCGGCCATCACCAAGCCTCGTCAATGCTATCAACCTTAGGCAATGGTCGCCCTCGTCGGCCTTTGGCAAGGAACTCCCAAGCCTAAGCTAGCGAGGACCACCCTTGCTGGATTGAGCAAGGGTCTTCATTGCTGGCCTAGCGAGAATAGCCCGCAAGGGTGAAGGTGGCCCTTGCTAGCCTAGGCAAGAGCGACCCTTGTTGGCTACCCATGCAAGGGGCCAGTGAGGGCAACCTACGCCCATCCAAGTGAGGGCAAACCTCACTCAAGATTGAAAGGGAAAAAAATTAATAATTTTTTTAAAGTATTAAAATATTATTATAAATTGTCATATCACGTCGGTTATGTCACATAGGACGGTCGATATCCATGTTAGCGATTTTCAACCAAAATTGGCCAGATTAACTTAATTGGTAAAATGTAAAAAGTTTAGGACTTAATTAGATTGGTAAAAATGCAAAAATATCCTTTCATGCCAAAAAGTCGGTATCTCATGGGAACCGTTGAAAAATTTGACGTTACTCAGACGGTTGGACTCAAGCTAACCCCATACATCTCGAATATTGTGACTCTCTGACACATAGGAACATATGCTTGGAAATGATTCCAAAAGATAATGTTTATTTTAAATAATAAAGTACAGATTACAATACCTTAGGCACCTATTTATAGGCAAGTCGTCATATAGAAAATAACCAAATAACTGAAATCAAATAACAACATTAAAGAAAAGATATTGATAAAAGAAAGTTATCAAAACGCGATTAGAAAATCTGCAAAACGCGTCTAAAATCTATGACATCTTGGAAATCAAGGGAAACACATGAATCAAATATTGTAACTCATTTGTAATTTCGAAGATCATGCGATCCTTTTTTATTTGTGGGACCGCCTACTTTTATGACGCTCCAATGCTTCCATAAAAGCATTTGCATGTTGTTCTACATCAATCTCCTCCACTTCAAAAGAACTCGACCCCGAGTTATGGTCAGGATAAAGAGGAGTATCTGCAGGATGATACTGAAATAGGTCCACTACATTGAATGTCAGGGAGATGTTGAGGTCATCAAGAAGATCAACAACATAAGCATTGTCATTGATTTTCTTCACATTTCGACTAGGACCAACTTTCTTGTGCTTCAACTTGTTAAATGTACCAACAAGAAAGCATTCCTTGCGGAGGTAGACCATCACCTCGTCACCCTCAGCAAATACTTTGCACTGACGATGTTTATCTATAGTAGCTTTGTAAATAGTAGTGGAAGCTTCCAACTATTGCTTCACACCCTCTTGTAGCTTTTTGTAATTTTGTTGCTAAGTTTTCAGCCGGAACATTATATCCTAGGACTTTAGGCAAAGGCACAAGATCCAATGTATGCTGTGGCATTTACCCATTAATGACCTCAAACGGAGACTTGCCCAAAGGGTTGACAGTATTGTTAAAAGTGAGCTCACTACGAGCAAAATACCGGTCTCATTGCTTTGGCATGTCACTACAAAGACACTGACTAATATCCACCATAGTACCATCGATGACTTTAATTTGACCACCAATCTGAGGATGAAAGGAGCTGTTATACTATATATCCATCCCAAACAAATGCCATAGGGTCCTCCAAAAATGACTAAGGAATTTGGTGTCATAATCGAAGGTGATAGTTTTGGGCACACCATGCAAATGAACTACATCTAAAAAAAAAAAATAAACTCGCTATATGAGAAGCATCAGAAGTCTTCTTGCAAGGGATAAAGTGTGCCATCTCTATAAACCTATCCACTACCACAAAAACAAAATCCATGCCTTGTTGGGTTCCGGGAAGCCCCAACATGAAATCCATTGAAATGTCTATCCAAGGTCCAGAAGGAATATGCAAAGGGGTGTAAAGACTAGTGTTCAAAGAGTGGCCTTTGGCAATCTGACAAATGTAAAAAAAAATTCACAAATCACCCAACGTCTCATTTCAATTGAGGCCAATAGTACCGCTCTTCAACTAAGACAACAGTTTTGTCTCGCCCAAAATGTCGTCCTAGGGAGCCACCATGCAGCTCTTGAATAAGGTGTTCCCACAAAGAGCTGCGAGGAATGCACAACCTATTGTCAAAGAATACAAATTTGTCTCGAACAATCATGTTTCCATGAGAATTGTCGCAAAACATTTCTCCCAAATGTCCTGAAAATCTTCATCATTGGCAACAAAGAGCACAGAGGTGGTCAAAACCCACAACGTTAGTGTGCATGGTGGCGAGTGTTGTAGCATGATGGCTAAGTGCATCAACGACTTTGTTCAAGTGGCCCACCTTATGTCGAAACACGAAATTGAATTGCTCCAAAAGGAGACCCAATGCCCATGCATTCAATTTAGATGTCTTTGGCTCTTGATATACTTGAGTACCGACGGTCGGTTTAAGGACAAACTCATGCTGATGAAGATAGGGCTACCAATGCTTGATAGCTCCTACTACAGCAAAATACTCATGTTCATAGGTAGATCATCACTTGCAAACATCATTAAGTTTCTCGCTAAAATAGCAATAGGCTTACCTTCCTGGGAGAGAACAGCACCAATGCCAATGCCAAAGGCATCACAATGTAGTTTGAATACCTTTTCAAAATTTGGGAGAATCGGTATTGGTGTGGTGGAAAGTTTTTCTTTGATGACAGCAAAGCTGGCTTTTGCTTCGTTATCCTAATGAAATTTTCCTTTCTTCAAGCACTTAATGATTGGGACCATAATAGAACTGAAATTCTGAATAAAGCATCGGTAAAATGTCACAAGCCGCAGAAGATGCACGCCTCCCCAACAGTCTAGGGAGTTGGCTAGTTGCGAATGGCAGCTACCTTCTCTACACCAACTTGAAGGCCTTTTGCTCCCACAATATACCCTGAGAAGCGGAGTTGATCAGTCATGAAGCTATATTTCTTCAAGTTAATGTACAGTTGGTTTGTCTGCAAGGCCAATACGACGTCCCTTAAATGCTTCATATGTTGCTAGTCATCTGGACTATATATGAGAATGTCAACGAAATAGACCACCACAAACTTGCCAATGAAAGGTTTTAGGACCTAAGTCATCAAAAACATGAAGGTGCTAGGTGTGTTGGTGAGGCCAAATGGCATGACAAGCCATTCATACAAACCTTCCCTTGTTTTAGAAGTTGTTTTCCATTCATTGCCGGGCAAATGTGTACCTAGTGGTATCCACTACATAGATCGATCTTTGTAAAGACCTTTGATCCCGCAAGCCAGTCGAGCATGTCATCTAGGCGAGGAATTGGAAATCAATACTTGACAGTAATCCGATTAATTGCCCAGCTATCAACACACATATGCATGGTTCCGTCTTTCTTTGGAGTGAGGAGTGCGGGGTCTACACAATGGCTCATGCTTTCACATAAGAAGCCTTTTCGAAGGAGTTCTCCTACTTGGTCTTGCAAATTCTGGTTCTTCTTCAGATTCATCTTGTAGTACGGCAAATTAGGGAGGCTCACTGCCAAAGAAAGTCAATCTCATGTTGGATATCCCTAAAGTGGGGTAATCCAACAAGTAGATCATTCGAGATAACGTTGTTGAATGCTTTCGACAAAGGCTGAAGAGCCTTAGGATTGTGAATAATAGCTTGTTGATCATCTTTCTCCATAATCATGTACATGCCCTCACGTTTACGGACATTTAGCATAATCCATGCACTTTGCTTCTTTGGGACCTAGGGAGTGTTCCTCATTGGCTTCAAAATAATCATCATCTTTTTCCACACAAAATAGTAGGTATTCTCTCGAGCCTTGTGGGTGATATCAATGTTGTACTGCCATGGTCATCCCCATAGGACATAGCATGCATCCATCTACTACATCACAAATAATAGTGTCCTTATAGGACTTTCTAATTGAAATAGGTAAACAAAATACCTGCGTCACCTCAAGTTCGTCGCTTCACGAATCCACCCAGTTGTATAAGGAAAGGGATGTAACTCTGTCTTTAGCTGTAAATGGTCCATCAGGGCTTTGGATACTATGTTCTCACAACTTCCACGGTCAATGATGACATTGTAGACTTTGTCATTAACGGTACAACAGACACGGAAAAGACTATTCCATTACGTGTCCTCTCTTTGCAAGGCAAGCAATAGTGGTCTAACGACACAGTTGACATGATCGCCCTCTTTATCCTCCACTTCTTCCTCATCAACCTAGTCATCTCCGCATATGTCGTTGTCATGCTCGACGGACAACCCAATCATCTTCTCATATGTCATTGTCATGCTTGATGGAGAACAAATGTAGTGAAACATGGTCTTGAATATTAAGTTGCAAGCCATTAATGTACCCGGTGGTCTATTATGCCTCTAACTCAACCAGGTTGTTACAAGTAGAAAGTTGAAGAAACTCCTCCATATAAGCTTGGACCGATCGGCTTAGCTACTTACAATTTTGAAATTGTTGAAATAATAATTGTTCATATTTAGTTGGAAGGAACTAAACCTTCAACATTTCCTTCATCCAATTCCACGTTTGGATGGGAGCTTTTCCTTATCAATGTGGGGTCAGTTGTGTTTGCTCCCACCACGTTGAGGCGCCGATCTTCAATTTGTATGCCACCAATTTTACTTGGCAATCCTCTTCAATCTCCATGGCATCAAAAAATTTCTCAACTTCCCAAAGCCAATCCAAAAAGTATTCAATATTCAAATTGCCATTGAAGGTCAAAAGGTCAACCTTAAGCTAATATTGCTCATGGTCTCGTTGATATCCCTCATTCCAGTGGCCTCCACAAATAGGCCCGTCCAAGAACTCTTCTTCTCATTTAGAGTCCTCAACATAGGCGTGTTGCCTCTATTGAGGATTTGCCCCACGTTCCATAACTGCTTCTGGGTCTCGAGTGGCCTGAACACGTTCGACCAGAAGATTACCGAGTATGGGGTTGGTACACAAATGCTGGATGGCAACAAGTAATGCTTCAAACCTCCGTTTAATTTGCTTTGCAAATTGGTTGAACTCATCCTATGTAATAGACTCGTTTCCACGGCCTTCAGCTATGGGGAGATTGTCATTAACTTTATTAGCCATCATCACAGGAAAGACATGCTCTGATACCAAATGACACTAAGGAAGATATACTTGGAAAGGATTACAAAAGATAGTGTTTATTTTGAAAAATGAAGTGCAAATTACAATATTTTAGGCGCTTATTTATAGGGAGGTCAAATAATCAAATAACTGAAATCAAATAACAAAGTAAGTAAAAGATATTGATAAAAGGAAAAGTTACCAAAACGTAACTAGAAAATCTGCAAAACGTATCTGAAATATGTGACATATCGGAAATTAAGAGAAACACGTGAATCAAATATCATAACACATTTATAATTTCAAATATCACGAAATCTTCTTTGATTTGTTCTACCAAAAAACAAAAATCTTCTTTGATTTGTGGGACCATCTGCTCTTATGATGCTCAAATATTTCCATAAAAGCACTTGCATGTTGTTCTACATCACTCATGATCCAAGTGAGTGCATTTTGTGGATGTGGATATGATTAATGAATTTATCGTATGGGTCAAATTTGCACCTAACCTAATATGTGAGACCTTAATTATCCGGTCAAACAAACTATAAATTTAATTAATGGGAGAGATGATGGTTGAGCCAGACATCAGCATTAGCGCTGTCGTCAAGAACGCGGCGCCGGAGCACGCGCTCAAAGGAAAAGATAACGAGAGAACTTACCTAGACAAAAGGAACCCAAACCCCGTCTTTATCCAAAAAAAAAAAAAAACCTAAACCCCATCTTCTCTAATCCCTGCGCTCAGCTTGCTCAGCCATCTTTTTCCTCTTTCTTTTTTTTAACCCCTCGCCAGCCCAGGGTTAGAATATTATTAAAATAAAATAAGTGATAAAAAAATTCAAAAAAATCAAAAGATTATTAAAAATTGTCCACGTTAGCGCCGGCAATGTCACGTGAGACAGCCAAAATCTACTTTAGTAATTCCAAATCAAAATAGATTTGACAAACTCAATTGACAAAAGCGCAATTCATTTAAAAAATTTTAGATAATTTTCTCAGCTTTAACTTATTTGAGTTTTCACCCGCTACCTTTTCTTGGGGTCTTTCGTAGACCTGGTATATAATGAGAAATGCGAAGAATATGAAAGTTGATTCCCCATTTATTATTAAGATATTGAATATGGCCGACTTTTGTTCATATAATTCACCTGTAGTCTGTCCATTGATTACTGTACTAATTTTACTTTCCAATCTTAGTGTGTCTAGCATTACTCCGTAATTCCTTGGCAAAAAAGAGAGGAAAACCTCTTTGCTTTTCTCTTTTCTTGTGGCTAATTCTTCAACGTGGACGGAGAGAACGTGGCACAGAGCAAGTGTCGCATGATTCCATGCTAGCAAAAGTTGTACATGCAGACTTTTGTAGATGAAGTGTTGACTCGGACGAGCTTGACACACGAAATGGTACATCGCCATGTTCAGGCACGAAATGGCCCCCCTCGCCCTTTTCTTCCCGTGAAAGGATCGTCATTTTCAAGTCGAACGCAGCATATTGTGGCACAAAGAGGGTGTCGCAGGATTCCGCGTTAGCGAAAGTCGTACATGCAGATTTTTGTAAGTGGAGTGTTGTTGATTTGGACAATGTTGTGCACGAAATGGGACATCCCCATTTTAAGGCAGAGAGGAATGTTTGACAATTGTAAAACAAGGAATCATGACAAAGCCCATTGAAAAGTTCAAAATTGTTTGTCGCTCTAAAAGGCGCCTTGATATTGACAGCTGAGAGCCTTTGACTATGCGGCCAGACTCGTTCACATCGCCTGAGCACGATTCGGCGATGAACGCGTTAAACGATGACAACTTCGGATCTGCACTGGTCGGAGCAGATCCAAAGAAAATCTGTCCTCGGACTTCACCAAGCTCTTTCGACATACTGTAGTAATAAGCCGGATAATCCGGGAAGTAGATACATCGCAGCTTTGAAATTGAGAGAACTTCCTCTGAGAAATTGAATCCAGCGTTATACCAAACGTAATTGGCGTGATTATGTGAGATTTGACATGTTTGAGGATCACGGTGAACGGCGAAGCATTTGAATGCATGCGTCAAGAGAGTACAATCACTTTTGGCTATTTTCAATGTAGTGAGATAATAACTATTTTGCCGTGCAGCGAAATATCTTTACTTGGAAAGATCGGCGAAAGCTGAATTTTCAATAGTTAAATTTATGTTCATTCAAAACCTTGAACAAATAAATCCATTTAAGTTATTTAAATCGCTCCAAATCACAATATTTTTCCGATGCATTAGACTTCTATTCTTGCACCTCAACAATCCCTACAACCCCCCGGTCCCCTCCCCCGCCTCACGTGTGCATTTTGGTAAGGCCACGTTGTCATAGCACAACGCTCACCTTCGCTCATAACCTTAGATAGACCAACCATGATGGCAACTCCAATTGTCGACCGCGATGTTTAATGAGATCCTTGCTAGAAATATTTCATCAAACAATAAAACAAATTTTGGGTTCAACAATCAACCATCGGCTATGATCACTTGTTGTGTTGCATAGTAAAAGCCCGATACTTTCAATTAAAAGATCATCAAGAGGAATCTCAAGTTTGAGTGCATCGACTAGAATGTAATATTACTCTAAGCCACACTAGATTTCCCATGTCAGACTTTGGTAAACTACTCAAACATGCACCTCAATAATAAATATAATGGGATGTTTTTCACTTGAGGATATGATGTCGGCCATTGCACTCCTGTAAGCTTCTCTGAAGCTGGAATTAAAGCGGTGGTTAGATTGTGTTGCACTGAAGGAGTGATGCTCACGGTATCAGTCCTGGTCTGAGTTGTGATTGGAGTAACTTTCTGAGGGGTTGTATTAGGAGTAGGTGGTAGAAGAAGAGGGAGAGGGCGAATATCGTGGGAGGAGTTTCAGGTATGGTCTCCTCGCTCTCCTCCTCCATAAGTGATTGTCCATAGTAACACTGCCAATATGGGTTGTATTGCTGAACTTCAGCTTTTAACCAGGGACCATAAGGGGTTTTAAGAGCATTGGTGATCATGTTCTCTTCAAAAGGGATGGAGGGGCAAGAGTCAGTATAATGACCCAATCATCCACAAGAATAACAGTAATGAGGTAACCTTTCGTACCGAAAATCCAACCACAGAGTTTGATTTCTGAATTTAATTAATCGACCTACCTTCAATGGTTCAGATAAATCCAACTCAACTCGAGCGCGGCCTGCTTTCAAGGTGGAACCAATAGCAAAATCAGACTTAACTTGCAGAACAGAGCCTACCGTGCGACAGCCTTGCGGATCATATCTTCAGTATAACATTCTAACGGAAGCCCAATTACCTAAACCCAGAATGCACGGGTAGAGAAGTCATAGCAGTGTAGAGGGGTGTTGGCTACCCATGGTTTAAAATTTATAAGATGTCCGAAGAATTGCCAAGGTCCTGTATCGAGAATTCTCTGTTTTTCAGCTCGAGACTTAAATTTGGCTAAATAAATTCCCACTTCTCGCTATAGGATTTCCGCTTGGTCCGACCTCCATGCCCTCTTCAAGACTGACTGGAAAGCTGGGAAATTAAAGGAAGGGTTGAAAGGAACTTTACCAATTAATAGGAGCTTGCATTCCTCGACTGCGCCAGGTGCGGGTTCAACTTACCATTCTTCAATTGCTTTTTCTGTGCATAATCGGCCCAATTTTTGACAAAGTGCAGCAACCCGAGTTGCATCGGGATCATCTTCCATAGCCATCGATGAAAGGATGGAGCGTCTTAACTGATGAAGGTTGGAATCTTAAGAAAATTCGACATGCAAAAGGAGAAACAAAGAAAACCAAAAGGGAGGAGAACAGAAACCCGCAGAGCGATCACTTGCGATAGGGGTGTGCAACGGGAACCGCCCGAACCGGGACCGGCCGGACCGGACCGAACCGGTCGGTTTTGGGCGGTTCCCACGGTCGGCGGTCCGGTCCCCGGTTCCTAATCTTGGAACCGGTGGCCGATCGGTCCGTTCCCGGTTTCAAGGTGGGAACCGGACCGAACCGGACCGACCGGACCGAACCAAACTTTTTATATATAATTTATATACATAGAATTAATAAAACATATAAACATGATAACTTATTGCAACCAAAATTGCAATTTGAGGTAGCAACCTCTTATGTGGCCAAGAGACCATTAAAATCCTTTTTATTACTCTTTTATTTATAGAAAAAATCTCATTGATAGTTTCAACGTGGGACTAAGACTTCAAGAGTTCCCGTGAATCACACAAGTGAAGTTTGAATATTTTGCACGTGGAACACATGTGATTAGTTTTGTTGAATTGCCCGAGAATCAAATTGAATTGATCAGTCAAGAGTGCGGTCACTCTTTAGTTCTTTAGTGCAAAAAGTATAGTTGATTTTTTTGGACCGGACCGGACCGGACCGGGCAACCGATGGAACCGATGGTCCGGTCCGGTTCGGTCCTAGGACCAAACGGTCCGGTCCATGGTTCGCAATTTTGGGAACTGGTGCTCCCGGTCCGTTCCCGGTTCCAAGGTGGAACCGGACCGAACCGGAACCGATCACCCCTAACTTGCGAGATAGAAAGAGGATGGGATGAGTGTGGGTTAACTGATTAGGCGTATGGAGGATAAGAAGCGAAGGAGATGATGAAGAATTGCCGTTCTCATGGTGACGATGAGTGCTGAAGGTTGAAGAAAAGGGTTTAAGAAAGAAGAACTCTATCCAGCAAATAGAGAGGAACTCGACAAAGACGAGAGGAACTCAACAAGACGAGAATATAATTTAATGGGATGTTAAGAAGACGTTTGAAGGAAAAAGTAGACTCACGTTTGAAGGAAAAAGTAGACTCGCGTATCATGAGGAGCTAGGATTGAGCTTTCCAATAGTGAACTTGTGGCATATAGTGTTTCCCAAAGGTAAGAACTTTAAGATTGTCATTTGTGGGGATTAGATTTTTCTTTTCTGTTTTTCGCAGTGGTGATTAGATTGAGAAGGGCTTTTTTTCTTCGCATTCTGTTGGTCAATGTACAAAATGATTCACCGATGATGCAGTGCTTTGCCCAGTGCGAAATCAAGTCAGAGGATTTGAAATTGTGTAATCAAGTCGGGAACATTTTGAATCTATACAATAAGTCATTCTAGTAACTGCTTAAGCCAATTTTTCTAACATGTCACTTCAAAAGAGAAAAGTATAAAAAAAAAAAAAAAGTTATAAACTTATTATATTTGTATCAATTCAATCTTAAACATTTTAATTGGACTAATTTAATCTTAAACATATTTGCATTCGTACTAATTTAGTCTATTCAGCCAATTTAGATTGGAAATTGCTAACGAGAACACTAATGGTCCGACGTGACACAACCAATGTTGACACAAACAAATTTTATAATTTCTTAATATTTTGCATAATTTCATTATTTTTCCTTTTTTCTCTTTTCTTTTTCTTTTTTTTTCCTTACCCTTTGGTTGGTGAGGTCACTGATTTGCCAGCCACAAATGACAGCTGGTGACCCTTGTCCGGTCTAGGCAAGGGGCCCTCATGCCCTCACAGGCCATGGCTGAGGGCCACTATGCCCTCACTAACTACAAGCGAGGGCATCGGCCCTCGCCTATTGGCTAGCGAGGGCATGGAGGCCCTTGCCTATGGCCGATGAGGGCGCAAAACCTGTGGCCAATGACCTTGCTTGCCAAAGGGTAAAGAAAAATAAAGAAAAAAAAATTTGAAAAATATTTTTAAAAATTATAAAATTTGTGTATATTTGTGCCGGTCATAACACGTAAAACCGTCAACACCAATATTAGCAATTTTCATTTTAATTAGGATTAAATTAGTCCAATTAAAATGTTTATAATCGAAATTGTACTAATGTAATAGATTTATGATTTTTTTTTTATTCTTTTCGTCACTTCAAAAATCTAATGTGCTAAATTTTCCCCTTTTTTTTTAGTGTAGGTAGCACCAACGTGGCGTCATGTCAGAATAAGCCAAAAAAAAGGAAAAAGAGAGAGTGAGCCATTGGGTGGGGCGGTAAGACATGGAATCGCAACGGTGCAAAAACCAGATGAGGACATACACTTTTCGGTGAAAGCAATGATTAAATGCTACTAATTCTTTGATATGTGTTTCGTTTGACCAAACATAATATTTCTTCTGAAGGGAGCATAACACGGCGTCATTCATCACGAGAAACTATCTTATGCATCGGTGATACCAAAGCAAACCAATCGTGCCCCTTTTTTAATCAAAAGTTTAGATAAACAAATGAACACGAGATTGTAACTTGGCATATATTGCATTGCATGGTAATAACGCTCCATATTCTTCCTCCGGTACTCACTACGGGAGATAAATAAGTTCAAATATCAATATCGATCCGCAACAAGTGGCTTTAGCTCGGAAAATTGTTAGAAAAGTCCTAGCCAATTACACTTTTATCAATTCAATCTTAAATCTTTTAATTTTACCAATTGAGTTATAAATCTTTTCATGTTTTGTCAATTGAGTCCATTCAATCAATTTTGATCGAAAATCTCTGATGTTAACGCCAATAGTCTTGCATGATGCAACCAATACTAACATGAATGTCAGCTATTCTACGCGACATGATTGACGTCGACTTTGATAATTTTAATTAAAAAAATTAATTTTATATTATTATTATTATTATTATTATTATTATTATTATTATTATTATTATTATTTCTTTTTTTCTCTAGCCCTAGTTGGTGAGGCCACCAGCTTGACCCTTGCCTAGTTTGGTCAAGGGCCATCACTGCCCTTGTCAGCCACAACCGAGGGCCTCCACAACCTCACCCACATTCAAGCAAGGGTCAGTCGGCCACCTCACCACCTAAGTTTAGAGAAAAATAATAAATAATTTTAAAATATTAAAATATTACTAAAAATTATCAATGTCAACGCCAACCATACCATATAGGATAACCAACATTCATATTAGCAATTTCCGGTTAAAATTAGCTTAATAGACTCAATTGACAAAATTTAAAAGATTAGCATTGAATTGACAAAATTGCTATAGATTTTAAAATTGTATGGACAATTTTCCCGACTTTAGCCTATAGTTTAACTTTCATTAGTTACCTTTTTTTCGGTTTCTCATACACCCAATATATAATCAGAAATGCGAAGTATATGAATGTTGATTGGCCAATTATTATTAAGATATTGAATATGGCCTACTTTTGTTCATCAATTCACTAGTAGTATGTCTATTGATTACTAAACTAATTTTGCTTTTGATTTCAGTGTGTCTACCTTCACTCTGTGATTCATTGGCAAAATAAAGAGAGAAACCTCTTTGTTTTGCTCTTTTCTTGTGGCTAATTCTTCAACGTGGACCGCGAGAACGTGGCACAAAGCGAGCGTTACATGCATGGAATCATGCTAGTGAAAGTTGTACGTGCAGACTTTTTTAGATGGAGTGTTCACTTCGGCAATCTTGACGCCCGAAATGGTAAATCGCCATGTTAAGCCAGGAAATCTGCCCCCGGCAGCATATTTTTGGCATAAAGGAAGTGTCACATGATTTCGTGTTAGTGAAAATTATGCATGTAGACTTTTGTAGATGGAGTGTCGAGTTGGACGATCTTGACACAGAAATGGTTCATCCCCATCTTAAGCAAGGAAATCCACCCCGCCCCCCCCTCAAAGCGCGGCATATTTTGTTGGCAAAGCAGGGAATGTTCGAGCATTCTGGACACGAGCATGTCGCCCAAAGATTCACTCACCGAATTGGAAATCGCGGGAGAACTACTCTTTCCCATAATGCCAGTTCCAAAGGCAAGTGAGAGGAAGTAGTATGGGATAAGCTTGCCCAGGAACCCAGCCCAAGCCCTACGGGGGGCGGGGCTATCTAGATCACAGTGAAGCGCCCAGGGTAGCCCGTCCCTGGGCGTGGTTCAGGAAATGAAGGATGCCTCTCTAGGAATAGGAGGGGGTGGCTGGCAAAACATGGAATCATGACACAGAGACCATTGAAAAGTTGAAAATTGTTTTTCCCTCTAAAAAAGCGCCTGACATCGACAGCTTAGAGACTTTGAGTATTTGACTATGCAACCAGCCAGACTTGTTTTCACATCGCCTAAGCATGATTCAGCGACAAACGCATTGGATCTGTCCTCCGATTACACCAAGCTCTTTAGACATCACTGTACTAATAAGCCGGATATTCTGGGAAGTGGGTACAACGCAGCTTTGAAATTGAGAGAACTTCCTCTGAGAAATCGAATCCAGCATTATACCCAGACATAATTCGCATGATTGTGTGAGGTTTCACGTGTTGGAGGATCACGGTTGACAGTCGAGCATTTGAATGCATGCGTCAAGAGTACAATCACCCTCGGCTATATTGCTAAGAAATTACTCGAAGGGCTTGATTTCACCGCATTTAAAATGTCTTGATTTTTGATGGCACATATGCCGTCATTTAGGACTTGAATGCCCATTGGGCAAAACTTTTATGACCCCGGTTCAATTTTCACCATAGAAGAATATATTTGAGATTAAATAATAATAAAAAGTACGTTTTGTGGGAAACCAAGGTGAACCACACTCTCTTCAAATAATAATTACGAGTCAATTGAAATTAATCTAGACAATATATATGTCGTAAAATGATAAAAAGTTCGTGGGACAAACTTACTTTCGATAGAGTTGAGGCATTGTTTGACAACATGGTGGCTTTATGGCATTAGATGTATACTTCTTGTGATGAAAATATATCATACAAGTATAACCACATCTATGAATGAAGAGATAGAATTGCGACGGTGCAAAAACCAGACGAAGACATGCTCTTTTCAATGAAACCAATGATCAAATTATGCAAATTCTTGATATTGGTTTAGTTTGACCTAATAGAATAAGTCCAACAAAAAAATAGAATAAGTCTAGATAATATTTCTTCCGAAGGGAGCATAACACGGGTTCTCCGGGGCGGGAAAGCATCTTATGCATTGATGATACCAAAACGAACCAATCGTGTGCTCTTTTCCAATTAAAAAGTTTGGTGATCAGCATTTGAGTCTTGTTAAATAGTGTCCCGAGCGCTTGCGAATTATTAATCGCGATCGTCACACGGGGATTGTTTGGACGGTCGGGCCACCGACACCGTCTTTTATGCACGATGAGAGGACAGACGGTACGCGAAACTCCCCGGGCCTCCCTTTCCATGTCCAAAAAGCGCACCGTCGTCGTGGTCGCCCCACCACACCTTTTCCGTCCCTAAGCCATCTCTGCAATGGCGGCGACGCGTGGGCTCGGGACACTCTGTTCTCTCCTCCTAAATTCTGTCCAAACATTCCGAGGTTCTCACCGCGGAAGAAGGGAGTACGCGCTCGCCAACGGACACCACCCGTTCGGGGGGCCAAAAGCGTGTGAAACCGAAGCCGCGAACGTGCAAAGAACAAAAGGTAAACCCGAACTCCTGCACAGAGAACTGCTTTCCCCTCGTGACTTCATCTGCGGATGAAAAGTCAAATTCGGACAGCACATGAAGTTTCAAACTTCATCGTCCTCTCTCTCTCGCGCGCGCGCTGAAGGCCGAGTCAAAACACCAATTTCTCCATGAAAGATTCAATGGCCCCACCGCACATCACACGGACCGAAAGGTCTGAAAAAGCTTCACCGTCCCTCGGTCCCAATGCTCACTTTCTTGTATATATACAGGCAGATCGCAAACCCAAGTTCCAAAGCATTCGAATCATCAAGGTCAAGAGACAAGACGCGAAAAAGCGGTGCTTTGGCGAGTTCGAAGGCAACCAGTGAAGAGCAGAACCCAACCAGATGAAGAGCTCCTGCTTGGTCATGTGTCTACTGATCTTGGTGGCATCTGCGCAGTTCGGCCACATCCATGGTCGGACTCTTCGAACGATACGGTTTTCCGGGTGCGGAGGGAAGATCGAGACCAAGATCATCGTGGTGCTTCGATGGGGGCGATGGATTCGTTCGCTTTTTTCTTCAAATAGCAACGAGACGACCCGTCCCCTATTCCGTGAGGACTCTAGCGGCGAAGTTGGCTTCGGGACCCAGCAGAAAAAGGACCTGGACATTATTACACTCAACCGCTCGTCACTGTCGTTCTGTAATTTCGACAGCACCAAACAGTTGCAGCTCCATTAGATTTTGATAGTCTCTTACTAGAAGTTTTCTTTTCCTTGCTCTTTTTGTTTTGGTAGAGGGAAAAGATTGATATATACACGATCATATGTCACCAAGAGACGCGACCTGATTTTTACTGAAATGGGGAACAACCACCTTAAAGTTCTTGTTCGTGTATTACCATCTTGTTGGAGGGCAGCCAAGCAAATGCTTTGTGCATATTCCTTCATCCAGGCAAATCATGTTCACATCTCAGAAGTAGGGTTCTTATGCTTTTGGTATCTAGTTGGAGAAGCATGAGCACTGACAAATTCTCCATGGGAGTTGATTTGAATAAGGAAGGAGAAAATCTTTTAATCATGAACGATATGCACAACTATTCACTAACCACGGCAAACTCATGACCTCGAAGCTGATCGAAAGTGAAGAGACGCAATCTAACTTATCACAGTTCAAGTCTCCAGCAAAATCTATAGGTAGGAACTGGTGCATTTTTCCATTAATTTAGCTATTGGGAATGTGCCTTTGAAAAATAAGGTTTTGCTTAGTCATGGTTCGCCCTTACTTCTACACTCATTAACTCCTCTCGTACATTCTCAGCGGGAAAAAGAAAATTTACTTTGAACTCCAAAAGCTATACTGGCCTTGAGACCTTCAGAATTAGCAAAAAATACCAAAAAAAAGAAAAAGAAAAAACTCTCCTGAAGTTTGGATCTGAACCCTAAACTTGCCACCAAAAACCGTAATTGCGCACACTCCCTCTCCAGTGTTCATGGCGATTTAAGAAAAGGTTTCTTCGTTGTTCATCGTGAGACATACTTCTGATCTTTTCAGCTTACCGCAGTTATTCTCGCCGGGAAATCGAGATGCAAAGCGGGGATTCTAAAAGTAGAAGATGCAAAGTGGTAAAAAAACAAGGAAACGCGAAAACGATTTAATGGACTTTTCGACGAGATTAATACACATTTTTTAAGCTAGAAAAGGTTGGCTAAACCAACCACGTCAAAAGCGGAGCATGTTAGTCAGAAATAGAATAATAGGCCGATGAAATTGCCACCTAATTTCCTGTCGAAGTCAACAAGAAGATCCTGGGGATGGGGACGGAAGCATCGCCATTAACTCTCGCCTAGCTGCACGCGGTCCAAATCTCCAACCAAAACCATTTGTCCCTTTGCATTCAGCTTCTTCTCCCATCAGATTCCACATTGACCCGAATCGGTCATTACTATACACCCTGTCGTGCAGAATATACCATAATCGTGTCAGTAATCCACCTAAACTAGTCCCAGCAGTGAACCGTCATGTTCTCCATCGAATAAGATTGATGACTGAATTTACGGCGAAAAATGTTAGCGAACCGAATGACAGTAAAGGTGTTGCGTAGGGAGGACAAAAGTCAACAAAAACCAAGCCGCAGTGGCTTGTTGTTTTGCTTCTTTTTCGCGACAGCACCTACCGACACCGCTGAAATGGACGCACCCACATTTCAATATCCGTTGTGCAGCAACCATTGACCAGAAATGGTGCCAAAGTAGACTTTCGGGCAAAAATGGAGGCAGCGTGAATCGATTTTTCTGTACAGTCGCGTTGAACATTTCGCATTATCTTAATGCACTCATGGGTGATCATAAGATATGATTCGTTCAGAGATACAAACCGACCCGACATTTTGACTAACCTGAGCAAGAGATTGCTGGTCTATGGAAGTAATCGATATGGAATGAACAATAGAATCTGCACCCCAGATCGAAGGGATTTGATCAAACAAGCGAAGATAAGATTCATCAACCCACCAAGCATATGTAGAAAGCATGGACAAAATGTCCAGAAAAGTTCTTAACCTATTGTTATTTTATCAATCTAGTCTTAAAACTTTTCAATTTTGCCAATTAAGTCTTAAACATTTTGGCTCTCAATTGAGTATATCTAGCAAATTTTAATATAAAAAAAAAACATTAATATGGATGCCGATAATGTCATATAAGACAACCAACGTTAACGTAGACTATTTTTTATAAAAAATTTTAAAATGAATTTTTTTGTTCTTTTCTTTTTTTTCTCTTTTTCTCTCTTTCTTTTTTTTCCTACCAAGTCCAGCAAAGGCCAACCGACCCTTGTAGTCGCAGACCATCGAGCAAGGGCTAGTGTCCTCGTCTGCCATTAGGTGAGCACCGCGAAGCCTTCATCGGGCATAGGCAAAGGGCCTGGCAATGAAAAGAAAAAAAAAATAATTATAAGAATTGTCTACATTAACATCGATCATGCCCTCTCGTAAGATAAATGTCACATCCATGTCATTGATCTCTAATTAAAATTAACTAAATTGACTCAATTGACAAATTATCAAAATGTTTAGAACTCAATTGGCAAAATTAAAAGATTTATAATCGAAATGGCAAAAATATAATAAGTTTAAGACTTTTTTGAATAATTTTCCCTTGAAATTGTTGAACCTCTTTCACACGGAAGAAAGCAAGCAACCAAGAACATCACTTATATCTTATCTTATGTTAGGCACATACAAGTTTCAATCTAACATTCCCCCCATTCTCAAAATCCTGTCGAGGAGTGAATCCACCAAAACAAGTTGAGCTGGTCAAGATCTCATCAACCTCGTAGGCCAGTCCCAGTCCAGTTCAAGGAGCATGAGCTTCAATGATGAGCAAGCCCAAGTTCAAACTCAGACGAGCAGCTCAGTAGCGTGATCAAGTTCTTTTTACCAGTTAATTCGTTATGGTAGGGTGCATTTCGCCCGAATTCATATAGCATTGTACTTGCATTTTTTGTCGGAGTTTCCAATACCAAAATTCAAGTTAGACTCAGGTTTGCTAATGATACAACGCAACTCGCTGCAATCACGAGTCAAGCTCAAGCATGAGTATGCTGAGTAACGCAATAGAAGCTTTGATCACTCAAGAAGATGATCCACTGTCGCGTCTTAATTTCAGTCGAGCATCCTTCTTAATTTGTCGAGAAATCAACTTTGGGATGTACAGTGTGTCCGCTCAATTTCGTTCTGCGGCCGAAAGGAGAATATAAAAAGTCAACTCAATTACACCCTAAATCTCGATAAAACCTTTCTCCAACTAAAATTTCCTTCTAATCAAGCCCCAGATACAATACTGTCCAGGTCAAATTGAACAACCAACAAAAGAATCATCCATAAAATACCGCACACCAATCAACGAGTATACATTCCTTTTATTAAAACCAACTCATTTATCCAATATCCTTATAATGACCATCAGCAATTCAATTCTCTAATTAGTGGCTTAGAGTGGACGTCATCGTACCCAACAACTGATGACCATTCATATTATAAGGACATACCTAAGAAATCAACCATAAGTAATATGGTTCCTACAGAAACAAGCCACGTCCTAACCATCATATTCTTTGTGGATGGTTAATCACTCCACGGGTCACATCAGGCCAGTAAATCAGAACAAGACAGGCAAAAGGCTAAAGTTTAGTACCATTTGTCTAGACATGACAACTAGCTAGTGAAAAATGACAAATTAGGCACCGACAGTAAGGCGACTACAAGCTCCTTCATACAAAAATGAAGTGCACCTTTACTGTTTTCCAATCCTCAGAGTAATCTCATTCCTTGTATCAGCATAAATTATGTGGGTATGCATCTGCCTAGATAAAATGTCCATGCAGCCTCATCAATCATTCTCTGTTGAAATGAAAGTTCACGGTTCATAACAGAGCACACACTGTATTTCCTTGGAACAGAAAGCCCCAGGCATCAACTATATTAACCTCCCCCTCTTCGGGTCACTTGAGAAAATGAACAACAACAATCAAGGAGGGTTTAATACAACCAGGGTTTATTTTTTTGCAAATGAACCATGGACAGGTATTAGTGGAGTGAGAGAGGATTATGGCGCTAAAAGGAAAAAATAGCATTTGCATCCTCTCAGATTAGTGTGGTTATTGGAGAACACTACAAATATTACATTCACCCCCTTCTCAAGCATTCCCAGTATCCTTCCAGCTAAAAACTACGCTTTGCTCTAGAAACACGAACATTTCAAACGCATATATGAATGAAAGACATAACAATCTTCATTTCTTATCATTAAATAAAGCTTCCTAATTTTCCCATCACATGAAAAATCCCAACACCCCAAAGCACCAAAAACTTTAGTGCGCTATTCTAATACTCTTAGAATGCACCGGCAGACATACCAATCGCTCCTGAAAAGCTAGGATTTGCAAATCCTATCAAGTAACAATTAAGTCCCTACAACGCAGCAGAAGCCAGAAAAACGAAGCTCAGACACTTGCTCTGCCCTCAAAAAGTGAAGATCCAATTTTTAAAGGAGACCAAATGACAGCAAAAGGGAAAATTTGAAAAAGAATGATCAAGGAGAATTCAGGTATAGGACAAATCTTCTCAATCATATGCTTTCCTGTCCCTGGAATCTTATATCCATAGCAAGATAATCTCCATCCAAACGACAATTCCAAGAAACATAATGAGACAATGAACATGAATTGGTACCGACATCATCCAGCTAGTGTGTCAACTAATATCCAACTTTAAACCAACATGAAAACTGACACAACATGCTAGCACGTTGCTACCCTATCCTGCAGATTATGACACAGTTCTGGCTTAAGCATAAAATGTAAACAGGAAAGGAAGATACTCTAATCTACTTCTTTTACACATGTAGTAAGCAGCTATTTTAGCCCAAAAAGGGGGAATGCATTATTTGCATCTTTTAAAGATCTCATAAATCAAAAATGATGATAACAATTACCATTATGACAGGCTTTTAGAAAAACATAGGGGAAATATTGTCCGCTAAGCAGATAACAATCATGACTTCCTCAGTAAAACATCCAAACACCTTTAGAATGTAAAATGGTTTATTAAGATGCAATAAGGATCTGCTGTCTCCTCTTAATTGAGAAAGAATACAGAACAAAATTAGCGAAATTAAATGAAGAACAGTTTTTCAAAAAATCATGGAAGATGTGATAATGACCTAAGCAGGTATATATATAAAAACATATTTCCGTAAACTCACAGTTCAGCAATGGCTACACCATAAAGATAACTTAGT
Organism: Eucalyptus sideroxylon; assembly: GCA_014182405.2. Lineage (NCBI taxonomy): Eukaryota > Viridiplantae > Streptophyta > Magnoliopsida > Myrtales > Myrtaceae > Eucalyptus > Eucalyptus sideroxylon. The sequence continues at coordinate 34,512,433 of CM024553.2, forward strand.
TCTACACATATAACAATTAAGGAAGGTGTATACATTACAAGTTCCCATAAGCATATGCTGCAGTAAAATTGAAAAACAATTTCATAAACTTGTGCCATTTATGGAATTGGAACTGACAAAGAAAGAATAGCCAAGCATCAGAAAGAGCGACAGAAAAGTCAGAAGACCAGCACTGAAAATCTATATGCGAAATGTATAAGGAAAAGACAAAAGTATCCAGTGGTATAATAAGCAACTCTCTGCATGCTAAAAGATAGCAACCCAAAAAGTTATAAGAAAAACGTACCAAGTCAAAACAATTGCATCCAATGATAAAAGTCACTTGAGAGGGAAAAACAAAGAACACAAAACATGAGCAATCCACGAGACAACAATTTGCAAGAAGCAAGAAAGTTATATGCAATATGTAAATAGGGTAAAGGCAATTGCCTCCAGTGACAAAAACCAGCTGAAGTAAAAATCCGAAAACAGGCAAAATCCATATAACACCGCAGGGTATGAGCTCCTCGAACAGACTAAGTAGGATGGTTTATGCAGACAGACATGATTAAAAGTATTGAAGAGGATGCTTACCGTCCAAAAAGTGCAATTGCCATACCAGAATAACCAAAGAAGTAAGCTAAATACTATCAACCAAACACAGAAGAAGACAACAACAGAGCACAAGGTTTACAAGGCATGAGACACCAACGAAAGGAACCCGGGCCAAAAAATGAAGAACTGGCGAGCAGAGAGATAGCAGAGAACAACACCATCGACGGTCGATGGGCGAAATCACGGGTGCTTTGCAGGATTGCGAATTGAATTTGAACAGAAGC